>JAFIDM010079343.1:168425-188164 GCA_023159025.1 Thereuonema tuberculata | reverse complement strand
ATTTTAATTCCTCACATTCGTGCTTTTAATTGTAGGCTTTTATTTAAATTTTATCCAGCAAGTAAAATATTTTTATCTTAAAAATTTCTTCTTTTTTTAAATAACAAAACGTTAAGCTGTCTTCTTGTAAACTATTACCTCCAATCGTAAAATAATCTAATGTTCACTCTTAAAATTTTAAAGACTTCTTTTTAATAAATGTCTTCTTATACAGTAAATATTCAAGTTTTTTAAATTTCTTCTTTTCTTGAAAAAAAAAAAACGCTTGACGAAGTGGAGCCGGTGAGGCACCGAAATATCGCCATGATTGATATAATGGAGTTGTAAAGAATTATTTATAATGGCTTAAGAAGAGTTTATTTATTTATTAAATAAAGTCATTCATAACTATACAGAGAACTAATTATACCACCATCGCCCATTTGTTCTAGTTCTGGTAGATGTTGCCTAACAGTTTTGAAAATGTGGAGAGAATTTTGGACCTAAGGGTAGCCAAACTTTGAGGAATCAAGATCTACTTTAAGCTACGATTCTCGACGTGATCTACTCTATTGCGATATAGGGATGTTTAAAGAGGAATAAGCCTCTAGCACAATGTTTTGTTAGTGTATGTGAGTCTATGTAAGTTTGGAAACAAATACATAATATTTAAATCACTTTTTTTATTTCTAAAACACTATTTTTCAAATAAATTATATAATTTTACTTATAGATTCTTCGCTGACAGTGTTTATTTCTTAGATGTTGATGCTGGACACGACATGTCCTCACTAAGTGTAGAATAATCAGGCATATATTAACTGAGGCACAGTCAGAGATACACTATTAAATGAGCATCAGTCATCAAGCTCCAGTAGTTCGACAGTATTATTCTCATTTCTGAAAAAGCTTCTTCAAATAGATTGAGAGCCAGTCGCAAAGCAACGGATTTCAAGAAGAGATATTTTTCTTCTGACAACAGAAGTTATCTGACGCTCTTGTCTTCAGTACTATATCGAATTGAAGTTTTACAATTTCTGATTCTAAATCTAAAGAATCGAAGAGGAAAATAGGGGAAATGTTTGATGAAAAGTCGTCGATGTCACATTCGCCAAAAGGTATTTGAAATGGGCTGAAAGTTTTTCAAATTGTAATCAGTTTGATGTGGCTTGTGTTTTTCCAGATTGGAAAGTTTTTCAAATTTCCTTTTTCAAGTTGAGATTTTAGCAAGCATTGATACGAAAGCATTCAACGAGCTCACTAAAATTTATACCACTCTTCCCTTTACCTTACAGCTCAAGGTTAAATATGTTGTAGTGGTCTTTGAGATTAAATTATAAAAGGTACATTTTGTAGCCAATTAGCGTCAGATACCTGAGCAAAATTATTTCTCATTGCATCTAAGAATTCCATTATTTCTGGTAAGACATTCAAAACTCTTTCAAGACACTTTCCTTTGCTGATTCACCAACCATTCATAAAAAGTAACACTTAGGGCCGAGTGCACCAAAGCTCCGTTAACTTTGATCGCTGCTAAAGCAACAATCAAGTGAAATTTTCTGTGCACCAACGTTCGTGAGCGGTGTAAACAGCCGCTAACTCGCTGATCAGATGCCAAATTTTAGCAGTGCGGAAAGTGCCGAGTTAAAATTGCGGCATCCAATAGGAAACTCCCATTATGGTATTCAATAGAAAACTCCCATCAGTCCCCGCGCCATCCAACGTTTATAGATGGCTGGCGTTGGCCTAGATTGAAACCGACTCCTGTGATTTTTGACGATGAAGTGGCTGTATTTATTCCTATTAAATATTCCGAAAATAATGTTGAATAAGTTTACTTCCTGGGAAGATTCTTATCGGGACATTTCGTATCGGCAATAAAAAAATTCTGTCCACATGTATTTTTTTCTACTCCATGGAGGCTGCCATTTTGTAACATACTGCGCCTATGCACAGACATCCGTAATAAATATCATTAACACTCATTTCTTTGGGCATCCGACAAATTGTACACGAGATTGTGTGATGCAGCTAAACAATAAGAATACGTGATCATGTATAATACAGCGAACAACAGAAACGCATTCAGCCTATTTAATTGAACATTACAGAAAAACCCTTGGATTAGTTCGCGCCTGGACAATGATACGATCCTTTCTTCTGGAAGTCTGCCATGGTCTTCCAATGCTTTTCCTGAGCGAATGTATTCCCTCACGTCTCCATTGCTCCCAACACTATCGGAACGGTCCAGGTGATGACCAATTCAACAGAAAGATCAGCCTGCCTCCCGCAGTTCTCTCTCAAACACTTTTAAGTTGTTCAATAATGCCTGGAATGCTAAATGCCAAATGAAACAGAAGTTTCTATATATTTTCTCTGGCTTTGGTTTATTCCTTGCGTTTCTGTCATTGAAAAAAAATTGATTTCCGTTTAGAAGAGAAATCGAAAGGAATGCTGTACGTGATTGGTGCTGCTTTTTATATAAAATGAAGCAATCACCGACGAGATCCAACATTTCGGAGGTATCTCTGCCTAGAACTTGCAGGTCTTTATGAAACTATTGTAAGTATAATTAATAAGTTCAAATTAAAGATGAAATTTAAGTAAATTAATTGATTTAATTAAACAATCAATTAAAGTTTCAACAGTTTTTCTACTTCACGACATTTGAAAAAATGGTGATTACTGTTGGAATCCTAAGCAAAGTGAGTTTAAATTTAAGTTAAAATAAAGAAACTACACTTTTGCTTGACATGAACTTTTTTTACTGCAAAAAGATCGTTGTCAGAGAACACAATACAGCAGCGTCACTTTTTCTGAACTACTTTTTCTTTTCTTTTAACTAAGCGCTGTAGATTACTTTCAGTTTCAATTAATACATTACTTTCAGTTTCTATTAGTACAAAACTTATCAAAACATTACCGTTACTGAATTAATCTAAACACAAACTGCCAGATTTATAAACATTGTAAACTAAAAAACATTGTAAACTAACAATTACATCATTGCCATCGATATTGTGGTGTGACGTCATTACTCCGGGAGCACGGTAAAATATCTCCAGTATTAGTGAGTCTGATAAAAACTAACAGAGAAATTTGTGTTGGACAGGAGATATAGTTCGTGGATCGATAATAAAAAATAAATTCTTTAACTTATTGTCTTTAACTTGTATACTTATAGCTCCTAGGAATAAAATGCTTCTTCCATAAAAAAAACAACACGATAGATTCAATTAATAAAGTGTTTATATTATTATCTCTTGGAGGTTACATTAATATCAGTCAAATTTATTTAACGTATCAAACATAGAAAATCACTTCATGCACAAATTATAATTATTTCTTTTGCCTAAAAGTTCCTTTCAATAAATAATTATTTCTCAACTTGTGTCTTTAACATTTAAGAGTTCCTTTACTACTTGTAAAAGTGTTTGTCTCTTTAAATGCTCTTCACGAATTAACAGCAATAAAAGTTCACTTGACTTTAAAATCTTCGGATGTTAATTCTTAACACTAAACTGTTGATTCTATCTCGTTTGGAAAGTTCGTCTAACTTTGTTGCTTGCTACTTTGTCATATAAAGTAAATTCAGCACTTGTATTTATCCTAAAGAAAATTAGACACTGTTCTTTCATCAAATATACGGTCGATCCATGTAATCCGCTTGCTAGATATTCTACGATGAAATCCTTCCAAAGAATCAAATATGGCCGTTTGCGTGTGTCTCTGCATTCAGAATTGCATTTAGGCTACTTGATCTGGAATACATACAATTTATATTAATGTTTCATAATATTAATTAACAGAGTCACTTATATAACGGTATCGAATTCCTGATCTCATTTTATCCTTATCTTGAATCAGTATTCTTGCAACTGCCATTATACATTGCCACTCGTTCATTTAGTTTTCTTGCTTCCATCTTTTTTTGAGATTTTTGGCTTATTCACCTAATGTGCATTGTTCAACAAACGCGTTATGTACGCCGTTCATTATATAGCACTCTTTACTTGTTCTGATTGTTAGCTCGGTTCAATGTTTATTCTCTGCTCAATAATAATTGATCCGCATGATGCAAATTGCCTAGGTTTGAAATGAACGAAGAAATAACCTACTTGATTTCAACTTCAAACCTCAAAATTTCTTCCGTGTGATTTGGCTTTAGGACTCATTTGCCTGCACTCCACAATCACACTGATTCTAAAATCCACACCTATCATATAACGGCCAGTCACATGACCACATCAGTACGATCTACTGCCCCTGGTGGGTATTCTCAAAAGGAAGTTTAGAAATTCAGATATTGCAGCTATAACTTATTCCGACACATGAGAAGTTTAAGTATTATTCTATTAATAGTCAACTAGCATCGAATCAGGGCAGTAGCTAACACCGGGCAGCCGGGGCAGTGCCCCGGGGCCCCCGAACGAATGGGGATTTTTTTTCGAAACCATAAACACTTGTTGCCCTGGGCAGAGCCGGCGTTAGGGGTTGGCAAACTTAGAAGAAAGATGATAAAATAGGATTGTCGTTTTTTTTGTTTTGTTTTTTGGTGGTTAAAATAAGATAGTCCTTTTTTTTTTTGATTGTTAAAATAGGATTGTCAAGGGCCTCGCAAAATTCATCTTGCCCGAGGCCCCACACCCTCTTAGCGCCGGCTCTGCCCCGGGGTCCCCAATCCTCTAGCTACGGCACTGCATCGAATGAATAACAGCAGTTTAACTTGTGAACTCTTAATTTCAACAGATAACGATAGAACTTTTGATTAACAACCCTAAAGCGTTAACGACACTGTGAACTTTTAGTAGATGGAATATTTATTAAATTAAATATGTTATTGAACAGGAAGAAGTTGTTAATAATATTTTAGATAATAAATATATTAAGTAACTTTTATTATGAGTTCTGTAATTTTTTTTTTTCTTCAATGAACAGTAAATGGAACATAGCCAACGTGTAATCGAACTATTGATATTCATATAAGCTATTTTCTCTGCTGATATAAGAGATATCAATTAAGTACTAGTTAATATTGAAGTGAACTCTTTATTTATTCTACTCCCATTATATATATTTTGAATTTTATTTCTTCAAATGCTATATTTTTTTGAGTGGCTTAAGCTGAAACTATCCATCCATCCATAGTATTCTGTCCGGAGACAGGTCCAATTCTATGGAATTCGCATGGAATTCCCAGAAACGCCTGGGGAAAGATACTGGGGTGGTTTCCTGTTGGCTGCCCCAGGACGCCATTAAGGAATGACGTCAGACCGAAGAGAAAGTGAAGAAGAGGCGAACAATACAAGAAAGGAAACTGAATCCACTGCCGGGATTCGAACCCAGGTACTGGCGCATTGGCCACAACGGCAGACAGCCTTCTAGACCGCACGGCCACGCCAGCACGGCGCAGAAACTATAGTGAATAGAATTTAGATGAGATGGGATAAAATTACAGAAATTGTCTGTGCAAAGCAATTTTCAATTGTATACGCTTTCCATTAATTGTAATTTTTAAGTAAGTTAATTTAAAAATTTTAAGTTTTCGTAAATGTTTACAAGTTTTATAATTTAGTCTAAATTGTGATCACTTAATTTTTTTTTTTTTTTGAAAGAATTGAAGACAGAATATTTTTTTGTTTTCTCTTTTGTTTTTAAACAAAGATTCCTACAATCGTGTCCCCCACTTCACATTCAGGGCCCAGGTACCAAATGCAGAAACGCCCCCCACCCTACCCCCACGTTATGGTCAAAAAGCAGAGAAGTAGTTTATATAATTGTGGACTTCGTAATTATAAAAAAAAGTCTTGAAGTGATAGCCGATTTATTTTTTTTTTTTTTTGGACGGCCGGGCCCCGGTGCTGACGGATCAACTGATCATCCTCCTTGTGGTGCCCTGCCTACTATCATTGTAATGTATAGGTTTTTGCTGTTTTTTGTTTTTTTTTTTGGTTTTTTGGAAGTAAGAGTTTTAATTTTCTAAGACGCTTCTAAGACTCTTGCTTACAAAAAAAAAAATAATAATTTTCTAAGACTCTTCTATTTTTTAGGGAAAAATGGACGATAGTAAATAAAGAGTTTGGGATTCGGTCATTAAAACAAAAAAACATTTTATCTTTGAATTGATTTTAAAGTTTCTCTGAAACCATATAGTGGCTTTTATTTCTTCCTATATAAATATATTGATATGCATAAAATTAACAAAAATTAAACTGTTTACTTATTTAATACTTACATTAATCTTCTGAATATAGTGAATGATAAATCAAAATCCTAATCTTCTTAAACACCTTTAAATACAACAATATTTCAAAATTATTAACTATTTTCTTCAGGTGAAAAATAAAAGAGAAGAACTTTTTTGTTCTTTCTCATAAAACATACAAATGAACATGAATCATACATTGATGACAAAACGTTATTATGAAACAATAATAAATAGTAACAGTAGTAAGTGATATTAATTTTGATATCGCTCAACTGTTAAAGTAAAAATGATAGGTAACTGAAAAAATATTTACTACGCAGACTTACTTTAATATTTCAACTTTTTCAACAAAAGTTTTCATCAGGAATTACATAAAAGCGACGAGAATGATTAAATCACTCTTCTTCTACTTAAAAACAGAAACAGAATAATAATCATGAATTGAATCTCACGTTACACTTGATAACATACAGAATAATCATATATTGTAACGATTGTTGACAACATGCAACGGTTGTTGCTAAATTAATTCTGTTGGGTCGGTGCATAATTATCAGGCGTTTTTGTAGGCGGGTTTTTTGGTAATAAAAATTGCTATTTTGTTTACTTTTTTTAATAAAAATAGTATTTTAGTTTCAGATGATAAAAATGCGTGTCAATAATGATGCTCATATTAGTCATATTACGCTTTATTACTTCGAAAAAAAATGGAAAGCAGAACAGTCATTTCGTGATCTCAACGAACTTTTTGGCGAAGGAACAATTAGCGAAAGTCGATGCAGGGAATGATTTGCCCATTTCAAATCTTTCGACACCATCATGGAAGATAAGCCCGGAAGAAGTCGGCTATCGGATTTCGACAACCAGGTAATTTTGGCAGCCGTTGAAGAGGACGAAAGCTTGACAACTCGAATGCTGGCCGAAGACTTCAATCTTGACCATTCAACTATCGTTCGTCATCTCAAAAAGATCAGAAAGGTGGCTAGATGGGTCCCTTACAAACTGTCCGACAACAATACAGACGAAAATGTCCGAATTTTTACTGATTTGCTGCAACGAAACGAGCAAGCTCCATTTCTGAAGAATCTTGTCACTGGGGATGAATCATGGCTTCTCTTGAAAAACGTCAAAAGAAAGAAGGTTTGCGTTTGGCCAGGAGTTTCACTAAAAAAAATACCGTGCACTGTAAGAAGGCAATGTGGTTATTTTGGTGGAACAGCTAGTGTCGCCAGATTTGAAATCGGCAAACCATTCCCTGAATCGACTTTTGCTAATTGTTGCTTCGCCAAAAAGTTCGTTGAGATCACGAAATGACTTCTCTCCTTTCCATTATTTTTCGAAGTAATAAAGCATAATATGACGAATATGAGTATGATTATTGAAACGCATTTTTATCACCTGAAACAAAAATACTATTTTAATTAAAAAAAAGAAACAAAACAGCAATTTTTATTACCAAAAAACCCGCCTACAAAAATACCTGATAATTATACACCGACCCAATATATAATAAAAAATGTTGTCAACAAAAGGCCACATATTCATATTTAAGACACATTAAAGTAATCTACTGACTCTTATTTTATAACACATATTAACAGTATAAATCTTCATTACTTATAAATTTAAAAATTTAAAGACTCAATACAGTCAACATTACTTAAAAATTTAAAAATATAAAACTCATACAGGATTTTTTATAATTTTAATTTCTGTTTTACGTAATTGTTATTATTAATTATTTTTTTCAAAAGAACTGACCCAATCGTTAACATTAAATATGAAGTTAGCGATGAAGCTGAAAGATTTATTTTAGAATCTGGTTTTATAAACATGTCTAAGTGTATAAATAAAAACAAATTTCTTAAAATAACTGATATTTCTTTCAGTTTTTTTGAAAAAATAATGAATAATAAAAATTTTTTTAATTTTTTTTTTCATAAATTGTATTGAATTGCATTATGTATTACACTGTTTTTCTAATGACGTAAAATGTTATGGTGTTAATCTAACTTGGAAACACGTTTTGTTGTCAATAAAAGATTATCATAAATTATATATCAAAATGTTCAGCTTAAAAATATAAAAACAATGACATCAAAATTTTAACGGATTGTCCTCTAGGTCAAAAGTTATAAGCTTTTCAAAAATCTTCGAACACAGGAAGTGACGTGATTTATTATTACGACACGAGCGCACATAGTGGTGAAAAGACGAAAAGTTTCGATTTCGCAATTAAAGTGATCGAAATTAAGTTTGTATTATTTTAAAGATATATTTAACATTTTAATACATTTATTAAACATTCATATAAGTCACTTAAATACAGTACAATTTCTTGAATGATACTTCAACAGAAAACATTCAAAACATAAGAAAAATTCGCGTTTTCATTCTATTACCAAAGTGTAATTTTGCCGACATTTAATGAAATCTTTGATTTGTCTGTAGAAATATTTATCATAATGCTTGACAGATAGGTGCGCATTTTAGTGAAATCACTTTGAAAGTTTATTTTATTTTATTTTATTTTTATATCTTTATTTTTCTTATTTAATTTAGTAGATTTTTTCTTGCTATGATAAGATAGTAGTTAAATTACTATTGTTTTAATCATTATTGGAATTTTCATTATTGTAATAACCGCATTGAATAAGTTCTCACTTGTCAATAATAACTTAATTTGATTTTAATTCTAAAAAATAAAATAACCAAAAAAAATCTGTATATACAGAAAGAAATTTGTATTATTATTTTCAAAAATTTTAAATTGGTATTAAAAATTTAAGTTTAAGTAAATTTATATCCAGTTCAGACTAATATCATTAAACTAATATTTAAAAGAAATGCAGCACCTACATACAGGTTTTAAATATAGAGTAAGTCTGGAAAAAATTAGTAATAATAATAATAATAATAATAATGGCAAAAAAAAGAAAAAAGTAGAAAATTTTGATCAAATCATTGAATAATTTCTCATTTGTCAGTAATAGTTTAATTTAATTTTAATTCTGAAAAATATAAAAAAGAAATCAATGTAGAAATTTGTATAAATAGAAAGAAATTTGTATAACTATTTTTCAAAAATATTAAATTGGTATTAAAAATTTATATTTAATTAAATTTATATCATGTTTAGACTAATATTATTAATCCAAATTTCAAATAAATGCTGCACCTACATACAGGTTTTGAAAACAATAGTAAGTCTGGGAAAATAATATTAATAATAATGAAAATAATAATAATATTAATAATAATAATAATAAGCCCCCATGGACCCTACCTCCTCGTGGTGGGGGTGGGAACTACACTAGCTTTAGGATAGGCTGAAGGGTCCAACCATCTATGATGAAAACATGTTCTAATGTAGATCATGCTGCATTGGGTGTGGTGCAGGATAAAGTCACCGGCGTTCGGAGGTTAGGCAGAGGCTCCGTTCGAAAAATATACTACAGTCTCCCGCAGGTGGTGGTGGAGAAAGTGGCACCCCATCCTGTAGTATGGCTACCACAATGCCCGGACAACACCATCCAGCCCGAACAGTTGGAAGTGTTTCGTCTGTGTCAGAGCAGGCGACCACCAAGACTGGGAAACCACGCCAGCACATCCGATGGTCATCGCAGATGAACCAGGATCTTATGTGCGACTTCTACACTGTTACACAGTTAGGAACTCAATTCACAGGATACAGACGGGCACTATACCATGCATTCACCACACGTTATCCATCGTTATGGCTTAGCAAACAGCGGATAGCGGATCAGCGACGTTCCATAGTGGTATACAATCTTATTCCTCCATACATAGTTACACAAATTAGGGAAGAGGTCGCTGAAACCAACCACAAGACACCAAACCCCACCCCAGCAGATGACATTACCTTTACGGCAAACACAGAAGCAATCTCTACCCCTCAGTACACATGCCCCAACAATACAACTAATGACATAGTACAAGCAGCACTTGATAATTTCTACACCACACTAGCACAATATACAGGCTCAGACCCCACAATCAGACCTCCACTCCCAAAAGTACACACACCAAAACAACTCGCCACAGTCATATACCATCTCACATACACACTATCCCACAACATCTTGACAATATCCAAACATTAGAAGACATACATACAACACTCTACTGCGCGGCACAGGGAACCATTCGGGCACTTGGAATGAAACAACACCACATACCAACACGGCCCTCTGAAATACAGACCTCACAACTGGTTTCGTGACGTCACGGAAGCAGGGTAACTGTTCCAACACTGAGATTTTAACTTTTTCATTCCAAGATGCGTTTTACAATAAAAATTTACAATTTAATGCACTTTACTCAGGAATGTTCCCTTTACCGACCAATTTAATAAAATGGATAGTAAATTAATAAAATGCCAACGACAATTTTTAGTCTATAAAAGTTAAAAATAATTAAAATAAACTAAAATTTTTATTTTGAAATTGTGGGTTGGCATTTTTTTAATTTAATCATTTTATTTTACTCATGTAAAAAAAATGATAATAATTAACAAATTAGATACTAACATTTTTATATAATTTTGTTTTTAAATTTTTCTTACGCTCTGACGTTTTGCAAAATTTTACATATTTTTTTTTTAAATAATAATGAATAAATTAGATGCTAACATTTTTGTATAATCTTGTTCTTCAATTTTTCTTATGTTCTGCCTTTTTGCAAAATTTTGTATAAATTTCTTGTTAAATGAATATAAGTAATTCTTTTCATTCTTTATTTATTTAAATCAAATTTAGAAAAGTACAAATTTTCTTCTATTAACAATTTGAATTATCAGTTCTTTAAATCAACTCGTATTTAGAAAATTTTGTAAAAAAGAAAAATAATCACTTCATTTTTTTTGTAAATATCAATTTCTTGAATCACTTAAAATCTATTAACAAAACTTAATTTTTTATATAACTTAATGACAATGAAATAATTTCAATTGTTTAAAATGAGTAAAGTACAAAAGTAAAATATAATATTACACTGCATCTAATTGTTAAATTTTGTCAATTTCCTTTTTGTTTTTGTTAAAGATGATAATACCTGATTTTTATTTTTTACATAATTGTTTAATAATATTTTGCCAATTATTACAAAAATCATTTTTGCCCTTTCATCTTTTGAGCAAATATGAGAAAACTAATCCTTTGCATTATTTAGAAGGTGTTTTAGTGAAATATCAACAATAATAACCAATCGATTTTTATTTTTAATAAAATTTGTTTCATTTTCACTAGAGATTAAACATTCAAATACTTGAAAGCATAAATAAGTAACAACAACCGATCATAATGTTGGCTATTTTTAAACCACCTCTATTCACTTCATCAATTAATCTAATCTCTGATGAGAATTCATATTCCAAAATCATCATCATGAATCATGTTAGTTTTACAATAAGAACAATTTATTCTTTTGATCACCTTATGGACAGCATATCCAGATATATAAATTAATATTAGTGCAATGTCAACAGGTAAATGGGAATCAACATCTACGTTTATTTGGAAACTATCATACATAAAATTATTTAAATTTATTTATTTCTCATTATTTTCCTCATCTACAAGGATACGCTTTTTTAGATTATTAAATTTTTTACTATCAATGTAAATTTAAAAACCTAAGTCAGAATTAATTAATTTTGGGCATCCGTCTAACGATATTTTACTTAAAATGACTTTATCAGGAATTATATATAACAAAATATTGTTTGGCAAAGGATTCTTTGAGATATATTGATTTATGTCATTCAAACATTTAATTGAATTTCGAACTGTTTTTCATGATTCCAGTGCTGATGAAAGTTGCTCCTTCTCTCTTTCGTCCCAAGTTCGTCGTTTTTTTGGCAATGTTTCGGTTAGATGTGGAGCAATAGGTCCAACAACTGTTAGATAGGCATCTTTCTTTAATTTTATATGATATGATCACGCTTAACAGAAATGACATTACCTGAAGAGTCTGTAAAAGTGTCCTCTCTCACGATGAAATCTTCGTTTAAATGTTTTATGCACACTCCAGAATTTTTTGTTGGAACGAAGTTTTCTCTGTGTAATTTTCACAATCCAACGCTGCAAAAGATCTTCTTCTTTTGGAAAAGAAAAAACAGGAACATAACTTCCTGTATTTTTGTAGTTCGACTTACAACCAGGAGAACATGTCTTCGGCACGGTGAATGTTAGGCCTAACGTCCCCTCAGTTGTTTTCCACAATAAAAAAACAGTGTAATGAAATAAAATACTTTGAAATAACTGTTTAGATATTGGAAAACTGTAAATTAATTTTAAACACTCACTAATCCAAAGAAAGTTGAACAAAATAGCAACAAGATATCTAACGTTCACTCAGACAGATTTCCATGCGCTCACACACACACAATGAAATACTACGGGGTCATGCAAAAGCCAAGGGTCATCGTTACCCTTCTTTCACAACGTCAGAGATAAGACGATGACGTAGTTGTAAGGCCTGTAGTTCAGAGGGCTGTGCATACCAACCACTGCATGGTCACAAGAATACATCCCCCCTTGGAGACGTCGCCTTGCGGGCCGCATCAGCTACCTTAGAGGAGATATAGCCAGGCTCACACAATACTGTGCAGAAAACAAAACAAAGAAACTTATGTCCCCGGTCAGGAACATATTCAAGCACATAAACACTTGCCCTTCACACTCAAACCATCATAACCCAGTTCAGGAACATCTCGACACACTAAAATAAAAACTGAGTGCACTTACAAAAAGATTACAAAGATACAAACAATAGAACAACACTTTCCAATACAATGAGAAAAAATTCTACAGATCCCTTACATCTCCCTCCACTACACCCAACACAAACACGCCCACTAGCGAGGCATTACATGAATACTGGTCGTCTCTGTGGTCCAACTCCATCCCCCACAGTGACAAAGCACCGTGGATCACAGAGGAACAACAACTCTCTGAACACTTACCCTCCATGCCCTTCCATGATATTACTCTCGCAGACATACAGACAGCACTAAAACATGCACACAACTGGAAGGCTCCTGGTGCAGACGGCGTTCAGAACTTCTGGATCAAGAGGTTCACGTCCCTGCATGGGAAGCTAGCTGTTGCACTCACTGACATAATCCAACACCCAGAACATATGCCTCTTTTCCTCACACAGGGTGTCACTTACCTACACAGCAAGAACACTGAAACAGCACACCCTGCAAACTACCGTCCAATCACTTGCCTCCCCACACTTTACAAACTCCTAACCTCCTGCCTTGCAGACAAAATTTACACACACATCGATGTACTACAACGTACAACACGCACTACATTCACGAAACACAACATGCACCATCCCAAGTCCGCTACGGAAATGATGATTCTTCCTCGCAAGGAAGGAGGTCGAGGACTCATCAATGTCATCATCCTACACCAAAAACAAGTACACATACTTAGGGAACACTTCCACCAAAGAACACAACTCACCTCACTCCACTCAGCCATTATCTTTATTATATCTTTATTTTTCTTATTTAATTTAGTAGATTTTTTTCTTGCTTTCTCCTAATTTTCAAAATACAAATCATGAGAAGGAAAAATTAAAAACTATTTCGAGATGGATCAGTTGTGAGTTTATTTGCTCATAACTTTTCACACACCCAGAGGTCACACTGTTAAATTTTGTGCATCATTGCTTTTCTTTTTTTGAAAATCTGAACAATTTGTATCAGGTCCCTCTTCTTCGTGTTTTGTCGCATAATCTTTGACCCTCTCCCTTCCAAAGGTGACATACCAAAGAAGGAAAATGACCTACAAGTTATTATTATTATCTCGAAAAAGTTTCAAACATGGGTTTCCCCAGCTAAGACAATATGGCGGGTCAAGGACCTAAACCCCAAATTGCCAAGTGTATAAAACAAAAAAAAAAACAAAAACAAAAAAAGTTTGGAAGAATAGTTAGGGTTGTGTGCTTGTGTCCATAAATTTCCTAACTATGCATGTAGTGTTGAGTACCACAGCCTTCTGCAGTTGTGCATAAGTGTTTTATGAAGTCCTAGTGTGCTGAGGCTGTGATGCAATGTGTGAGGCACCAGACCAGTAGCGGACAGGATGATGGGTACAACAAGTACTCGGTCCTGACTCCACTGCTTCTGGAGCTCGTGTGCTAGGTCTGTGTATTTACTTATCTTGTCAGCATGAGTTTTCTGCATGTTCTTGCTGATGGGAACTGCAATATCAATGAGATAGGTCTGTTTGTTGACCTTATCAATAAGTGTAATGTCTGGTCTATTGTGATGTATAGTTTTGTCTGTGTGAATGGAACGGTCCCATACTACAAGTACACACCACAAAGCATACTAGAGTCACCCTCACATAAGCTGTACTGGGACCGTGTTCTTAATAAGTGAGTGTTTGTGTGCTAGCTGTTGATGAACGATCGACGCTACCTGATTGTGTCGGTGGAGGTAGTCTGGTTGGGACAGAAGGGGACAGCTTGATATTATGTGGTCGATCGTCTCGTGTGTAGTGTGGCATTTCCTGCATCTGTCGTAGTGTGTGTTTGCGTCGTGTAGAATGTGTTTCTTGTAGTTGAGTGTGGGGATGACTTGATCCTGTATCGCGATCATGAACCCTTCGGTCTCCCCAAACAGCTCACCACTCGTCAGCCATCTATTCGACGCTTCCATGTCGACATGAGGTTGGCTGAGTTGGTGGCGATGTCTGCCATGGAGTTCCTTACGAGCCCATGAATCACGCAGCTGCTGTGTGTGGGTGTCGGGAGTGGTGAGTGTTAAAGAAGGGTTTGCGAGGTCGACGGGTGTGAAGTGTGTGTCAGCCTTGACAATGGCTGAGTGGAGTTAGGAGTGTTGTGCTCTTTGGTGGAAGTGTTCCCTAAGTCTGTGTACTTGTTTTTCGTGTAGGTGATGAGATTGATGAGTCCTCGGCCTCCCTCTTTGCGGGGAAGAGTCATCCTTTCCGTAGCGGACTTGGGGTGGTGCATGTTGTGTTTCGTGAATGTAGTGCATGTTGTGCGTTGTAGTGCTTCGAGTTCAGTGTTTGTCCATGAAATTATGCCGAACGAATATGTTAGTGTGGGGACGGCAAAAGTGTTAATGGCTTTAATTTTATTTCTGGCATTGAGTTGTGTTTTGAGGATGTTGTGAACGCGAGCACAGTATGTTTTCTTGAGTGCGTTTTTGATCTTTGCATTGTCAATGACGCGCGCTTGCTGGAAGCCCAGGTACTTGTAGGTCTCCCCCTCTTCCATGGATTGGATGGCCAACCCATGGTCCAGTTTAAAACCCTTCAAATTCGTAGTCTTCCCGCGTGTTATATGTAGGTTGCGGCATTTGTCGATTCCAAATTCCATCCTAATGTCTTTGGTGAACTGTGTTGTGACTTGAAGTAGATTAGTAAGTTGTGCGTTGTTTGTGGCGTAGAGTTTAATATCATCCATGTAGAGTAAGTGTGTGATTTTGTTTGGTGTCAGAGTGCCTGAGGTAAGCCTATAACCGTGTTTTGTGTTGTCTAGCATGTGGCTTAATGGATTCAAGGCGAGGCAGAACCAAAGAGGACTCAAGGAATTATTATTATTATTATTATTATTATTTACAATTTATTTTCATGGAATACCCAAATAAATATTCTACATAAAAAAACTAAACTCAACAATCTATATTTTTCACTACATAAAAAATATTGTTACCTGTGGAACTTTCCAGTTTTCCCCCGTCTTTTTTTTTGGATATGCCCGACGCTGACTCCCTTAGGAGAAGAGTAGGTTCAAACAACCCATGCTTCCCCCTGTTTGTAGACTCTTCCAGGGTGAAAGGGAGGCAGAGCTCAGACATATAATGCAGCGCAGAGGGCTGTAGAGTCAGTTAGTTTTGGCGGCAAGCGAGCCGCATGAGAGGGTCTCCGGCCGGAGCCACAGAGAGAAGAGATAGTTTAGGCGACGGCCAGTCGCATGAAGAGGGCTCCACCCGGAGCCAGAGAGAGGGGTACGTTTTTGGCTACAACCGACCAAAGGAGGGGTCTCCAACCCAGAGACAGAGAGTAGAGTGGGGTTTGGTGGCTTAAACGCCACAGGGAAGGTCTCCATAGCTAGCAAGCTGAGGATCTCAATCCAACTACCGGAGAAGGTAACTAGGACCGTCCCGTTCACGAAGAGTCCGTAGAAGACAGACTTACGCCACAATTCATAATTCAACTACGAGGAGAAGACATCAGGGCCGTCCCGGTACAAGAAGGCTACGAGCAAGAACACTTTGGGCCGAACCACTTAATTCAACTACGAGAAGAAGACACCAGGACCGTCCCAAAACGAGAAGGCTACGAGGAGGATTAGGCCTGCTAACCAGAACGAAGCCACCAAGTCGATATTTTTGAGCACTGTAACTGACGAATTTGCTCTATTTGAATAAATTCTCTGAATTTTATTTAAAAAAAACCACTCTTGTCGCATTTTATCCCCCAGCGCCACCGAACGTGGAAAACAAGCTCGGTAGCAATATATTACCACTGAAAACTAAAATTCTTATCTATTTTGCCTTATTCGATTCTCTTTTAAATTATGGAGGAAACACATGGGCAAATAAAAATGAAATTAATCTGGAAAGTCTAAAAATACTTCAAACTAAAGTATTAAAATTAATATTTTCCAATAAAATTTGGAAAAATGTTCAGAAAATATTTCTTAATTAAATATGGAATGTTGTTCAAATATTCAAAAAAATTTTCTTAAGAAAATATGGAATATTGTTTCCAAAACAAAAATTTCTATATAATGTAAAACTCCAAAATTACTATGAAGTATGGAAGATAAAAAATAATAATACACAAAACTACAATTTAAGGAAAAAAGTAATATTAATTTAACTTCTCTTTACATAAACAGCAATTATGGTTTAAAAAATATAAATTACAACATATAAAAGTTTCTAATAACGTAAATATAAATGTATTTGATGATTATGAAAATATCCCAATTGTAAAACGGAAGTTAAAAAAAATGGATTATTCAAAACATTTAAGATCAGCACTATTATCATTATCATTTCAATCCTTTCAAATTATACTTTGTCCATAAAAATTATGATTGTGATTGTAAACTATATGTTGATATACTGATTTAAAATCTATTTATGTCAATCTCATTAATTACTGTAAAATAATAATTGATTGTAAGGAATATTATTGATGACTACATTATAACTGTTGTAGAAATCATAGTTGGATAATGACATTATTTGTCACTACTATTATTTTTTGAAATAAACATAAATTCGTTCTTACTTAATTGCCAGAACTCGTTAATAGGGATTCCCTGTCCCTAACGAGACTGTATTGTATTATCCTTTTGATGAAAATAAAAAAAAAAATTCTTCTTCTTCTTATTATTATTATTATTATTTTTATTATTATTATAAAAGATTCAAACCATGGGTTTCCCCAGCAAAGACAACATGGCGGGTCAAGGACCAAAGCACATATTGCCAAGTATAAATAAAGGTGTGCAAAAAATGTGTGGTTGTGTCCATAAATTTCCTAACTATGCATGCTGTGCTGAGTATCACAGCCTTCTGGAGTTGTTCATAAGTGTTTTTGTGAAGTCCTAGTGTGCAGACGCTGTGGTGCAATGTGTGAGGCACCAGACCAGTGGCGGTCAGGAAAATTGGTACAACACGTAGTTGGTCCTGCCTCCACTGCTTCCGGAGCTCGTGTGCTAGATCGATGTATTTACAGATCTTGTCTGCGTGAGTTTTCTGCATGTTCTTGCTGATAGGCACTGCAATATCAATGAGATAGGTCTGTTTGTTGACCTTATCAACAAATGTGATGTCAGGTCTGTTGTGATGTATGGTTTTGTCTGTGTAAATGGAATGGTCTCAATACAGCTTATGTGAGGATGACTCTAATATGCTTTGTAATGTATACTTGTAGTATGGGACCCTATTCTTAATAAGTGAGTGTTTGTGTGCTAACTGTTGATGAACGATCGACGCTACCTGATTGTGTCGGTGGAGGTAGTCTGTTTGGGAGAGAAGGGGACAGCCTGATATTATGTGGTCGATCGTCTCATGCGTAGTGTGGCATTTCCTGCATCATGTGTGTTGGCGTCATGTAGAATGTGTTTCTTGTAGTTGCGTGTGGGGATGACTTGGTCCTGTATCGCAATCATGAATCCTTCGGACTCCCCAAACAACTCACCACTCGTCAGCCATCTGATCGACGCTTCAATGTCGACATAAGGCTGACTGAGTTCGTGGCAATGCCTGCCGTGGAGTTCCTTACAAGCCCATGATTCATGCAGCTGTTGTTTGTGGGTGTCTTGGGTGGTGAGTGTTAGAGAAGCGTTTGCGAGATCCAGGGGCATGAGTTGTGTGTCAGCCTTGACAATGCCTGAGTGGAGTGAGTAGAGTTGTGCTCTTTGGTAGAAGTATTCCCTAAGTGTGTGTACTTGTTTTTGGTGTAAGTTGATGAGATTGATGAGACCTCGGCCTCCCTCCTTGCTGGGAAGAGTCATCCTTTCCGTAGCGGACTTGGGGTGGTGCATGTTGTGTTTCATGAATGTAGTGCGTGTTGTGCGTTGTAGTGCTTTAAGTTCGGTGTTTGTTTATGGAATTATGCCGAACGAATATGTTAGTATGGGGATGGCAAAAGTGTTGATGGCTTTAATTTTATTTCTGGCGTTGAGTTGTGTTTGGAGGATGTTTTATTATAATTATTATTATTATTATTTTCCCAGACTTACTGTTGTTTTCAAAACCTGCATGTAGGTGCAGCATTTATTTGAAATTTAGATTAATAATATTAGTCTAAACATGATATAAATTAAATTAAATATAAATTTTTTAATTCCAATTTAACATTTTTGAAAAATAGGAATATAAATTTCTTTCTACTTATACAAATTTCTACATTGATTTTTTTTTTGTATTTTTCAGAATTAAAATCAAATTAAACTATTACTGACAAATAAGAAATTATTCAATGATTTGATCAAAATTTTCTACTTTTTTCTTTTTTTTGCTATTTATATTATTATTACTAATTTTTTCCAGACTTACTCTATATTTAAAACCTGTAACATGTAGATGCTGCATTTCTTTTAAATTTTAATTTAATGATATTAGTCATGATATAAATTTAATTAAGCATAAATTTTTAATACCAATTTAAAATTTTTGAAAATGATAATACAAATTTCTTTCTATTTATACAGATTTTTTTGGTTATTTTATTTTTTAGAATTAAAATCAAATTAAAATTATTATTGACAAGTGAGAACTTATTCAATGTGAGTAGTATAGTATGCACTATAGAACCCAAAAAACCGCGGTATAGAACCATTTTGATCTTGAAACGTCCATTTTGTCCTTGAGAACGATTTTGGAGACTGAATTTTAAGCATCGAAAGATAATCTTCGTGAATGAATTATAATTGTTTGATAATGAAATTTAGAGACATAAGAATACAATGTAATAAGAAAAGCTTAAGTTTATGCTTGTAGTTTAAAAGAGACAACAGATGGCCATTA
>JAFIDM010079343.1:152917-163425 GCA_023159025.1 Thereuonema tuberculata | reverse complement strand
ATGTACACATCTGAAGACGAGAAATTCTCGAAACATGTTATGTGAAAGAAGTATATTTTTGTTTAATAAGATTTGTGTGTTATGATCTCTAATATATTAAAGTTTAGCTTTATTTTAAATTTTTCTATTATCTTTCAACTATGTCATTATTAACAATTTTTCAACCCTATCATTATTTCTTTAACAGTTGAACGATATCAAAATTCATATCACTTACTACGATTACTATTGATTATTGTTTCTTAAAAATGTTTTGTAATTTTTATTTATATGTTTTATGAGAAAGAACAAAAAAGTTCTTCTCTATTATTTTTCACCTGAAGAAGAAAATAGTTTATATTTTCGAAATATTGCATTATTTAAAGATGTTTATGAAGATTAAGATTTTGATTTATTGGTTACTTATTTATTATTTATTAGGTGCCAAGGTCGATCGTTCTGCAACCTTAGAGATATATCCAGAAAGAATGAATTATATATTCATCCAGACTGTAAAAATAGAAGCCTTACTTTTAATTATCGTTCATCTTGTGTCAGTAAGTAACTATTTTAGCAAAATTTAATAGTTTACAAAAATTCAACCAAAAAAAATTTAGAAAAAAAAATCCGGAAATTACGGATTTTACTAACAGTCAACCTCAGATTGCAAATTTATCTTGAATTAATTTTGATATTCCAATTAAACTTTATAAATATAAAAAATACAGCAACTATAGTTACTTAGAAGAACCTCTAATCTACGTTGAATGTCAATGATGTCCTGTCGTTTGCTTGTTAATCCTATATGTCCATCGTGTGTTATTATGGCAACCCGGAAGAGTTCTTTTGAAGATGGGAATTCACCAGAATTCACCGTCTTGATCCTATCTTCTATGGACATGATAAATGTTGCTTTCTCATTTATGGCTTTCTTTAATGGGAAGATCAATTTATTTAAGCAGAGGAATTTCCTCTATACACACACTGGCTTTCAGTGTCCTCGTTATTGAGGTTATTGAGATGTCCCTCGCTTGAACAAACACAAAAAATTCCCTAAACACACTGTCTTTACATTTCTAATCTCCCAGCAACCCCACAAAACAAACAATGTATTCACATTGAATCTTCCATTGGTTCATTACAAACATTGTATACTTTAAATATGCCATCACATCATGAAGTTAAATTATTATTGCATTGACTCAACACTTATTCCTCCAAAACTCTCCTTACAATAATAATTTAACTAACATACAAAAATCCGAAAACGTTTTTTTGCCTATTTATCACTTAATTTTTTTTTTTACTTTTGTAAACCGCACAATTCACTAAACATTTGCAGCTTACTTTTGTTCACAGACTTGGTGAACATATCGGCCAAGTTCTTTTCAGTGGATATATTTTCAACGCGTAGGTCATTGTCATTTGCATGGTTTTACTATATGTAGATTTAAATGAGTAATTTACTTTTTGGGTTTAAGAAAAAGCAATAGCTGTCGGATTATCGCAATACATGGAATGAAATCTTTTTCATCCAATTCACAAAGAAAGTTCTTGATGTTAGCAGACTACGACTTGTTTCTGCCAATCCTGGATATTCAGCTTTTCTGGTTGACTTTTAGGAACACCATGCGACTGCAGCGATGGCATTGCCGGAAATTGATTTGCCATCTATTCGATCATTAGCTCAGAAGGGCTTTGACTCTTTCATTTGACCTTCTGTAGGTTATTGTCAGATCTTTGATTCCTCTAAGTACGTTTTCTTTCTTACAAAGTCAGCTTTTGTTGGCTAGTCAATTTACAGCATATTGGATGTCGGGTCTGGTGGTTGCATTCTAATGGGGTTTTCAATACTTCTAAGGGCTTCTAAATACCAAGTAATCCTTTTCACATAACGATTGACTTGATTTCTCATCCTTGCCTTCTTTATCAATATTTCCCATTTGTATAGATAGTTCTTTGCAATTAATCGTCCCATTCTATGTAACAAATAACTTTGAACTGTTTTTGGCTGTTGCTCAGGGTGGGATTATTTTTATCACACTTCTATTTCAAGAAAAGTATTAATATTTATGGGCAATATTTTCGGATCCTTGATACCCAAAAGCTGTCGATTAATTTCTTAATTTTTCTTATCGTCTTTAACTGCAGAGACAGAATTAGGATGATGTCATCAACATAAATGATTATAACATAAGTCTTTTCTTTACTTTGAAGCTCGTAAATGCAGACGTCAGAAAGTATCAATTGTATTTTTCCGATTGTATCGTATCATTTTCGACCTGCTTGTTTCACTCCTTAAAACACCTGATTTAATTGAAGACCATTGTATGTGGAATCAATCTTACACCTTCTGGAAATTGTATGTAAAGATTCTTTGCTAAATTTCAGTTATGATATGTAGACTTACCATTGCATTGATATCCCAGTTTTTCTGCATCGCTAAAGCGTATTCTTCTTCTTCTTCTTCTTCTTCTTCTTCTTATTATTATTATTATTATTATTATTAATATTAATATTAGGGACATTAAACTAGGTGTTGGTGCACAAGGTTTGCTGTAATCTATATTAGGTCTTTGTGTATATCCATTCACTCATCTTGTATTTCATCTCATCTTTACTGGGCAGTTGTTTCGTCCTGAAAATCCACGGGAGTGTTAGCGAAACAGCGTGTTTTTGAACAACTGCAGGAGTCTAGATATTCTTCAACTTTTTGTATCTCCCGATCAACAGCATATTTCCACTTATCGTTATCTACGCTATCAATCGCCTCTAATCATTCTTGAGCTCCTCAAGTTTGCATTTCTAACTTTTAGGATCCTTGATCTTGGCTACTCTTTCTTTTCTCAGATGCATATATGTCTCGTCTATATCACATGAGCTGTTTGCATCAGATTCCTGGCTTGTGCCTTTATCATCAGAATCCATGCTCTCATCCTTAATATACCATTCAGAACTAAGTGTTAAATTACATTAATCCATTTCGTAATCTTCCTCCTTTTCGAGATCTTCATCAGCGTCTTCAGAGAAAGTCAACGGAATCTTATTATCTGGCATACTTAATTTCTTAAGGTACTATTGGGGAGAACTATTTGCACTGATTTTAAAGCATTCATTTAAAGATTTCTTCACATCAGTAATTCACAATAGTATAAGTAATGTACAAAAATTGCATTACTTAAAGAAAGCCTTGCTGGGTGAAGCAGCTGCACTTCTATTTTTAGAAAAACCAGGGACAAGTTGTTGAGAAGCATGGAACATTCGAAATTACAGATATGAAAATGAACAAATTATTATTGCCACCTGAAGAGTTTATTTTAACAGAGATCTTTTTTAATTTCTTTGTTAAATTTTTATAGCAATTACATTTAAAATAACTTCCGATTTTTCTCGCAGATTAACATAAGATACAAAGCTTTTTAAGAATAATTAGTTTTCATCCAAGTCGTCATCCGAATCTTGTCAGCAAATCTTCTCTGCATTTTCACATTTTTCCGGATCGCATCCACACAAAAGTTCTGAGCATGGACATCCATTTCTTTGCATGAACAACGTTTCTGGGAGCAAGAACTCTTGAAACAATTACAACTCACGATTACCATTAAAGAGCGCGGAAAAAGCAGATTCCTAGACAACAATGACTGCAATTTTCTGCTTCAAGTTTCCATCCCAAAGTAGTAGGGACTAAAATGATTGGATTCTTTTCCTTGACGTTTTTCCGTACATTGCACCGAAGATACGTTCATCGATGGCGCTCTTTGTTGGAGGCAGCTTTTATACACCTTTACGTTCTAATGCCTCAAAACTTGTTCCAACTTAACAATGACTTGGGGCCGTTATTCCAAAGGTTGTATTTCAACTTAGTAATTGAGTGCCACAAATTCTCTCCATAACAAACGTTTTACATTCTTTTTCCCCACGATCTTTGGTATTAAGAATATCTATCTCCACATTTTCTGGCATAATGATCTTACTTGTCAAATTGTATAATTTGGATCCAGTATTACCTCTGCAGTCTTAAAAGAATTAGAATTGAAAAGACAGCTTTTTAATTGCTGTACATATCACTCTTGAAGTGCTATCTGGGAATTATACATTCTTCTTTGTCCTATCCAAACATCTGAGAGAGCTATGTGAAATAACCCAGACGATTCAATTCACTTTCCTTTGTACAATGACGGTAAGAAATATGGTAATTTGACAATCCGTATATTCATATAAGTTCATATCTAGAAAAACTCACACATCACTAGTACCATTTTTACATTTAAAATTCAGATTATGTAATTGTAGAAGGGCCATAGCCAATGTTGGCCATTTGTTTGCAGGTGCATTGATTAATGGAAGAGGGTATACAGCAATTACGCATTGAATAATTTCTGGCATTGTATGGATTTCACAGTTGTAAGCTTGCCACAAGGAAACCATCTGCTTGTTCACATGACCATGTGAGACATCTTGTTCACTCAATAGAACCTGTTGAAAAACCTACTGAAACTCCAGACAAGTGTTTGTACTTTATTTATTATTTATTCTTTATTTATTTAGTTTATCTGAATCCAGAAAGCCTTGAAAATTAGATTAGTGTGGGCTAACCTTTGACTTCAGTGATTCAGTAATGGTGCAAAGAAGGAGCTCAACAACTGTTGAAGGAACATTAGTTAACTTTTTAATAGTTGAATCATGTGATAAATGTTGAGGTCCCACAACCGGTTTACTATGGTCTATTAAATTGCTATTTCGCTGATAAATAGCACACGCCAGGGCATGAAAAGAATGCTTACCATTGGGAATGTCTACTTTTGCATCAATATTATCAATAGATGTTGCAGAGTGCTTTCTTTATACCAGGTGGTAAGCA
This sequence comes from Thereuonema tuberculata, assembly GCA_023159025.1. Lineage (NCBI taxonomy): Eukaryota > Metazoa > Arthropoda > Chilopoda > Scutigeromorpha > Scutigeridae > Thereuonema > Thereuonema tuberculata. Next base: position 158,585 of record JAFIDM010079343.1, on the reverse strand, counting down.
CACACCACTGTTCTCTTCCATATTCTGATAAACCACAAATGCTATCTTTTCAACATTCTTCACTACAGTGCATTCTTCACTATACTTATAGTACGTTACACCCTCTCCACCATTACACAATATATCTATCAAGTTTTTGCAGCCGTGTTGTGATAAACGTGTAAACGTGTAAAAGTTAAAGGAGTTTCACTGGTACTTCTGAATTTCGTAACATCTGTTTTGTTTATAGTTTATTCGTCGATTAGTTTTGTATCCTTGTATGAACTGTTGACCAATATTGTTGCAGATACGGTTAATATCTTCAATATGTTGATCACTATTAGCAATACCCTGGCCCTGAATAATCCACTCCACTTTGACGATGTAAATAGTCCTTTGGAGTGAGTATTGGACAACCCCCTGAAATATGTTTGATGGACTCAGTATTCTGTTGGCATAGCCTGCATCTATCAGAGATGTTAGTTTTGACACATTGTCTTTCGAGGTTAAAGGGGTTGATGCTTGCGGAATATTTTTCCCCTAAACACTCAGTCGATGTCCGTGGCAAAAGCAACAAAATGCATACACAGTAGTTCTGTCAGATATTTGATCCCTAGTGGATTAAAGATGACGGCGCTGGGCCTATATTTTTACCGCCAAACCTGGTCTACCGATAAACGCAATAATAATAAATAAATTTTAAATAGAAAAAAAAAAGATACAGAAATGGTAGTCTTTGAACCCTCTCCCTACAATCCAATGCCTAGTGAATCAAAGTCAGTTCTAAACGTTAAAATGAGAATGTTTTATGTCTTGTCTGCTATAAAAAAGGACTGTTATCTTAACTTCTACAATATTCCTGTGTTCAAGTAAATTGGGATACACAATTGTTTCATGTGATCTGCAACAATCATTCTTTTTTGTTTAGGGTCGGATTACCAATAGTTCCTATATGGAGATGACATGGATCACTAAGGTAATCTATGAATAAATATCGAGTGCATAAAATGCGAACGGCTGGGATCTATGTTCGGCTCGAGCAATCACATTATTCCTAACTGATAATCTGACATTTAGCTGTAAATTAAGCATATCTGAGCAACTATCTGCAACCAATACACACAACAGAATTTTAATTTAAAATTTAATTTTAAAATTTAAGCAGTTGTGCCTTTTAAGTGAGATCTTATTTTTCTAATAATGAAATAATGTTATCCATTTATTTTGATTATTAAATATATGCTCACGCATCTTCCCATAGTCTCTCAGTTAAAATATTTGAATTTTTCAGTATCAATGTTTTACAGAGTATATCTGAGAACGTTTACTTTTGAGTTGCATTCTGAATATTACAATTTTTGTGGATCTTTCTTATTTGTTTTTAATGGAAAGATTCAAATAAATTAAGTATACAATTTAGATGGAAGGAGAACTTATTGTTTTAAAAGGGTTATTAAGGGATTTTTTTTTTAATTTTGTTCTACACTCATTAACAAAAAAAAGACGACCTAGAAGTTGTCCGATGGAAACAAAATTGGTGGAGAGGAAGATTATGTATAGAATAGAAAATAATTAAAATTTCAGACAAATTGAATGATTTATTTCAGAGTTACAGAGTTGGTTTGGTTTGGTTGGTTGGTGTTTTATGGCGCAAAAGCAGCTGCGGCTAAGCTGCGCCAAGTTACAGAGTTACAAAGTAACGAGTTCAATAAGGTGTTGACCCACCTCTGCCCTGAATTTGCTCCAATTGTCGGGCTAGGTCATCCACATTCCCTGGTAGATGCAGTCCCCTTCCCATCATATCCCAGACATGCTCGATTGGAGAGAGATCTGCGGATCTGGCTGGCCAAGGATGTGTTTCACAAGCTGCAAAACAGGTCATAGCAACACGTGCCGTATGTGGTCTGGCATTATGTTGCTGAAAAATAAGGCCAGGGTACTGCAAAAGGAAGGGTAGCAAAACAGGTCTCAGAATGTCGTCGACGTAACGCTGTGCTGTAAGTGTGCCGCTAATGACGACCAAAGGGGTCCGGCTATTAAGGGAAATGGCACCCCAGACCATAACTCCTGGTTGAGGACCTGTGTGGCGTGCAGTAGTGAAAGCAGGATCGGCACGCTGCCCTGGGCGTCTCCAGACATGTCTGCGACGATCGTCAGGCCACAGTTGGAAGCGGGATTCGTCGCTAAACACTATACGTCCCCAGTCAGCATCATTCCAACCGGATCGAGCCAAACATCTCTGTAATCTGGCCCGGCGGTGTGCAGACGTGAGTGGCAGGTGGCGAAGTGGTCGGTACGAGCGTAGATGTCGCTCTCTCGGCCGTCTGTGAATGGTCATGGTGGACACTCATGTGCGGATCGCACGTCTGATGGTTGATAACAATGATTCAGGTGCTGTAACAGCTGATCTGACAATCACTCTATCAAATCCCGCTCAGCTGTGGCCCTAGGTCGACCGCTACCTTCATGACGCTGAAATCTGACTTTGTCCACCCATTCCTGCAAGCATCTTCTAATCGCCGCATCACTTCGACCCATACGACGAGCGATTCTCCGATTTGCCCAACCTGCCTCTTTCAAGCGAATGATACGATCTCTTTCAAACTCTGACAGTTGCTCGTAATGAGCTCGAATCCTGCGGCGAGGCATTTTTTCAGTCGTTGAAAGGTATCCTAACTCGCAATGCAACAGGAAGTTTGATCATCAGATTGAGAATCGCTTCTTATATAAATCTGCTGAGTGCGCAGTTCCGATGCGCTGTAGCTCTCGCTATTCATTCATTGGACACCAAAGCTTAATCATTTGCTTGGGCGGTCCCAATGTCTTTGCATACGAAATTTCATTACAATCGGTCAACTCCTTCTAGGTGCGTCGTTTTTTTTGGTAATAAGTGTAGTTTTTAAATAGCAGTAAGTGTAATTCGAACTGGAATTTAACCATATAAAAAAATGTTTGATGATTACAAGAAAGTTTTATAATTCCGAAAATAAATTCACATAAAGGGTTTGAAATACATGCTTTGTTTCTTCTTTTAAACATCGTTATTTCTACAAATCTAAGGAAAGTTGGTGTGATCACTGCTTTTCCTAAACCATTTTTGTTACACTTTAATGCTTCTGATGGACTTACCAGGCGCATTAACTTTCTTTCCTCCACACCAACTTTGCTTTAGATTTATTTAAACCAAACACTTTTCTTAGACTTAAACTACACTGCTGTGTAACGATATTATAGTTTCAATCAAGTTTTTAGTAGTTCCAATTCTCATGCTGATTATATCAATTGTATGATATTTGCAGATGATTCATCATTGAAATGCCCAAAAGAAAGCCAAACAATTAAAAATCTATATGAAGACACAATGTCGTGTGTTTATTTCATTTATGTGAAAAGAGGCTCGTTTGGACATTATAGAAATTGCAGGGAGCTTGGAGGTTCAGTAGCAAGTGACAATGAAGTTAAATTCATTATCGAAAACATGAAATGGATATTTTGGAATTTTTCCCGCTTAGCAGAAGACAACCCGCTTAGCAGAACATTAACAAAAGAAATTTTTCAACTTTGGAGTCAGTAAGTTACAAAATATAGTTAATTATTGTTTAAGTAGAATTTTATTAAGTAGAATATCGGGTGGCAATAATTAAAGAAGAGGCGTTTAGAGCCCGGTTACCAAAAACATATTGGGCCAATTTTCACCAAATTTGGTGCGAACAGTTGGGGTTTAGATTTCTAAGGAAAAAAAATATAGTTCTAAATTTCGCTACTAGGGGTAAAAAATGGCGCTAGAAGCTGGGAAATATTGAAACCTTATATTACCATAATATATATTCCTTTATGTAATACAGTAATATAAATATTATGGTAATATAGGGCTTTAGGAAATATGCAGATTGCAGCAAACTGACACCATATATTGAAGGATATAAATGCTAAATTTACGTGATCGTGCTTTGCTGGTGAAACTTATTATTAACAAAATAACATTGCTTCTGTCGCACTTATGGATGTAGAATTTAAGAAAAGGTCCAATTACAATATTACAATTTTGCGAAAAATGATTTTGCAATCTGAAAATACGAGATCGTTACAAGTGCTGCCAGGAGAGGACGCAAAACGATATCAAACCAACAACTTGAAACAGTTACAACTGCTGTATTGGAATTAAACGATGCACACGTGTCCAGCAGTGCACGGACAATATCCAGGCAATTTGATATGCCGTATGCAACGGTGTGGAAAATTAAGCGTGAACTGCTGAAGTTTTTCCAGTATAAGATCAGCCACACTCAACAACTGCTTCGGGAAGATGTGATATTCTGATATTCTTAGCTCGATTGGAAGTCGAGGATGCATGGTCTTGGAACATCCTATGGGTTGATGAGGCACATTTTCATCTTAACTGTAAACACACTGAATTCCGCGTTTAAGCATTGGAGAATCCTTATGTGTCTCAGCAGAATCTTTTGCGCTCATCGAAAGCCAGTGTTGTGTGGCTTTACTGCTTCGTTCATCATTAGTCCGTACTTTTTTGAAGAAATAACATCAAACGTGACTTGCTCCATCAATGCTGTGAGATATCAACGAATGCTTTTGATATTGTTATTCCACAGCTTCAACAGTGTGTATGCTTCGGATCGTCCATTTTTCTGCAGGATGGAGTAGCCATTTCTTGGAAGGAAGGGTTTTTTTTGTGGGGAGGGATGGATGGATGGATTTGGTGGTTTTTGAATTGTCTTTTGCTTTTGTTGGTGTTTTTGTTGTTTTTAAGTGGTTTAGGACGGGTTTTTTTTGTTGAAATTGTGTTTTGAGGGAGGGGGTCGGGATGAGGAGGTATGGTTGAGTTCGTTGTGACGTTCTGGGAATATAGGGTGAGTGAGTGTTTAGATGGTTTGTATTTTGTATTTTTGTGATTTTGGCTTGTATTTGGTGAAGTTTGGACTGTATTTTGATTGTGGTGTTGTTTTTATTGGTTTTTTATTATTTTTTTCACAACTACTGTTACATGGTATGGTTCATTGAACCTTTTTTTACATGAATGAATAAAATGAATGAATGAATTACATGGTACGGTTCATCGAACTTTTTTTAACATGAATGAATGAATGTAAATTTAATGATACAATTTTTATATAGAATTCTTCAAAAAAAATGAAAATCCAAACTTTTTATAGTATTATTTCAATTTTTTATTTTTCATGTTAAGATTCGCTTTCGTTATGATAAGGAGAGAACATTAGTATGACTCTTGACATAGCAGCTTTATTTTTAAAGAAATTTTATCTCGCAAACTTTTAGGTTTTTCTCAGTCAAACGGAATTCTTTCAAAGAGGCTGGCTATGTCATTGACCTGAATGAAGGGGTTTTACATCTATTCAGATCTGATTGATAATTCAATTGTTATTTTATAGACAACAATTTCATCATTCGTTTGACATATTGTTACCAGGCGTTTTGTCCGCTCCCCCTTTAGCGACGTCGACTCGACCTTCCCTGCCTACCTCGGCCGAGTCGACCTGTCCTCAGCATCGTGTGCAGCGCTCCACGCCTATAAAACCAGGCGCAGAACGCCTGAACATCACTTCGTCTCAGCGGCAGGAGCCGCAAAGGTCTCCAGTTGGAGAAGAGTGTAGAAGTTCGTCTTGGGACAGCAGCCCAGCCGAGTCTCCCAGTGGAGAAGCAGAGGATAGCA
>JAFIDM010079343.1:126106-139939 GCA_023159025.1 Thereuonema tuberculata | reverse complement strand
CTTGCCTCCTGTTTCGTCTGCCAAAACAGATTTCTCTTTGTTCTAGTTAAATTTTCGTTTACATAAATTCTTGTTTTATTCTTGTTGTCGAATAAGTCATCGTTAATAACTTGTTTTCTCTCTTTATATTTTTCAGCCATTCTTCTCTGTCTCTTCTGCTTTCGAATTTCGTAATTATAGGTCTGCTTTTATTCTGTTGGACTCTTACAAATCTATGTACTATTTCCATCTTCTCCATTGTGTTTTCTGCTTTTAATATTACTGCAAGTTTAATTACTGTGTCTAGTAGGTTCTCCTTATCTTTCTCTTGAATACTGGATATTTCTAAGTTGTTTCTTCGCATTTGTATTTCTATTTTATTTATATTACTCTCTAAATTCATCATTGTTTCCCTAAGTAATTTATTTTCGTTCTCCAATTTTTTTGTTTGTCCTCCATTTGCTTTTGTTTTTTATTTATTGAGTTTAATTTTTCTACTATTTCTTCATACTGTTTGTTTAGGAATTGTATTATTCTTTGATATCTTTTAATTCATTTAAGAATGTTTGAGCTAATTCCTGTTCAATTGTATTCATGGGTTGTCCCATTTTTCCCATCGAGGATATTGGATCGGCTATTTTTTACATTAAAATAAAAATTACTTCTACTCTCTAAACATTAAAAAATTATATTTTTAATGCCAACGAATTTTCGAAAGCATATTCCTTGCTTTCTTTCTCAAGTTTGTTTGATAACAATATGATTTCAGTTGAACTTACTATATTAAAAATAAATTAGACTACAAGTCTGAAGTAGCTAATCATTGTTCTCGAACGGGCCACTGGATTAACGATGAGGTCAAAATTTTAATTTTAGAAAAGGATAGTAAAGCTAGGAAAATATTGGAGAGCTTCATAATAAGAAATACAAAGAACCTAAATTTCAATAAAAGTAGTGGCTTGGAAGTAGAGAGTATATTTGTAAATTTAGCTAATGAGGAGATGATACTAAGGGATATGCTACTGCAGCTGAATGACAGCTGTGAACAATATGGAATGAAGATAAATGTAAACAAGACAAAGACTATGGTTATCGGAAGAAAGACAAAGAAGATAAACATAAGTATTCGGAATGAGACATCGGAACAAGTGAACAACTTTAAATACTTAGGGTATACTATAAGTGGTGATATGAGCTGCTGCCAAGAAGTCAAGAGGAGGATAGCAATAGCAAAGGAGGCTTTTAATAGGAAAAGGAGCATCTTCTGCGGACCTCTGGAAAAAGAACTAAGGAAGAGACTAGTGAAGTGCTTTGTGTGGAGTGTGGCATTGTATGGGGCAGAAATATGGACATTACGACGCAGTGAAGAGAAACGACTAGAAGCATTTGAAATCTGGATATGGAGAAGAATAGAGCATGTGAAATGGACAGACAAAATAAGAAATGAAGCTGTGCTAGAAAGAGTGGGTGAAGAAAGAATAATGCTGAAACTGATCAGGAAGAGAAAAAGAAACTGGTTGGGTCACTGGCTGAGAAGAAACTCCCTAATGAAGGATGCACTGGAAGGAATGGTGAACGGTAAAAAAGTTCGAGGCAGAAGAAGATTTAAGATGATCGACAACATTATGGTAAATGGATCTTATGTGGAGACGAAGAGGAAGGCAGAAAATAGGAAAGATTGGAGAATGCTGGGTTTGCAGTGAAGGACCTGCCCTTGGCAGAGCACTATGAATGAATGAATGGTAAAAAAATGCTTCAAAGGAAACAAAAAATCTGTAATAATTAAGGAATTCAATGAAATGTAAATTATCAATTCTTCTTCTTCTTTCTTCGAATTTGGCCGACTATGGACCACGTGAAATAACTCATGATTATTTTTCTACTTTCTTTCTTCTCTTCCAGTATTCTTTCATTCTTTCACTATGTTGTTTCCTTCTTTCTTCCGTCCATTTTGCTCCCGTCTTCTTCTTTGCCTTTTCTTGAAAACCCTTGAATCCCCTGATCTTTTTTCTGAATTCTTCTCTTCTCTCCACCTCTTCTCCATCTATTTTCATTTCTTCCATGTCTTTTCTGACCTCCTTGATCCATGTCATCTGAGTCTTGGGGTTTCTGTCGAAGAAGGTGAATAATCTCTTCGTCAGTCTACCTTCACTCATTCTTTTAATGTGTCCGTAGAAAGCCACTCTTCTTTTCCTCATTGTGTCAGTTATTTTTTCTGTTTTTGCGTAGATTTCTTTGTTGTTTCTCAGTTTCCATTTTCCATCTTCATATTTTGGTCCCAGGATTTTCCGTAAGATCTTTCTTTCCTTTTTTTCTACCTCGTCTAATTGTCTGGCTGTGTTTAGTGCAAGGCATTCTGAGGCGTAGAGGCCTTCTGGCTTAATGACTGTATTGTAGTGCCTAATTTTAGCGTTTATAGATATGGACTTCTTGTTGTATATATTTTTTGTCAAATGGAATGACAGTTCCATTTTTCTTGCTCTTGCTAGGACCGCTTCTTTGTCAAGGGCGTTTGGTTGAATTATTTCTCCCAGGTATTTGAATTTATTAACCCTCTTGATTTTCCCATACTTTGTTGTGATCTGTCTTGGTGCATCTTTTCTATTGGTCATGTATTCCGTCTTTTCATAAGATATTTGTAGTCCAGCCTTTTCTGCCGTCTCTTTCAGTATATTTATTTGTCTTCTTGCATCTTCAATGTTTTCTGCTAGTATTGCAAGATCGTCTGCAAAAGCCAGGCAGTCAATTTCCAAGTTATCTTTCTTTCTTCCTATTTTTATTTTCTTGATTCCTTCCTCTTCCATTCTTTTCCTCCACTCTCTCATTACTTTCTCCAGCACACAGTTGAAGAGCAATGGGGAAAGCCCATCTCCCTGTCTTACTCCTGTTTTCACCTCAAATGGTTCTGAAATCTCTCCCAAAAATTTTACTTTTGACTTCGTGTTTGTTAGAGTTTTTTTGGTGATCGCAATTGATTTGTCATCAGCTCCGAATTCCTCCAATATATTGAAAAGTGTGTCTCTGTCTATAGAATCGTATGCCTTTTTGAAGTCCACGAATGTCACATGAATGTCCTTGGATCTCAGTCTCCTGTACCTTATTATGAGTTTCAAATTTAATATCTGTTCTGCACATGATTTTCCCTTCCTGAATCCTCCCTGGTAGTCATCTAATTGTGGATCCAGTTGGGCCTCCAATCCAATTGTAAAGCTTTGGAAAGGATTTTGTAAGTAAGTATTAATATTACAATAATTATCAATTATTGTAATATTAATAACAAAAATCTGTAATAATTAAGAAATTCAATGGAATGTAAATTATCAATTATTGCAATATTAACGTGAGAATGTAGATGTTATTGCATTATTGTGATTGTTGATAACTATGTATAAGCAATGTAAGTTCACCTGAAATCATATTGTTATCAAACAAACTTGAGAAAGAAAGCAAGGAATATGCTTTCAAAAATTCGTTGGCATTAAAAATATAATTTTTTAATTATTCGAGAGTAGAAGTAATTTTTATTTTAATTATGATAAGCAGAAGAAGAGATTTAAAGAAGACATATGGATTAGTAACATATTTTTTACATTTCTAATTTTCTCCTCTATTTCTTTGCTTGTTTTAGAAATATCTTTTCTGTCTCTTACGGTGATGTTCCGTAAATGCACAATCACTTTCTGCCATGAATCTTATGGCTTTCTTCAGGTACAAGGTAATAAGGACACTTCAATGTAAAGGCCAATAAATAATACGCAAAAATAATCAAAGAATGATAGGAACGTACTGTGGACGTCATCACTTTTCATCCCAGGAGCCACAACGCAGTCTTCAATCCTAGATGGAACATCAATCCCACCGGAACTGATGCCAACGCCATATTAGAAAGGCCATGTACGATTAATAATAATGACAATAGTACTAGTGCTTCTGTCTACACGTATGTGATTATTCTCTACCATCCCAAAGCGTTTTATTATGTTTCAAGACTATTGAGGCTATTCAGTATTATTATGACATCTAACGCCACGAATACATTGGGCGGCATTTGTATAAGACGGATTTTAATGATGATTCTAGTATCCAGAATAAGACTGGGGTTGTTTGATTTATCCTATAAGCTGTACACGTGTTTTTACAAAGGACCGGGCTCGCCTTGGTCACCCGGATGAAGGAACACGAAAGGGCTATGCGTCTAGGTGATGCTACATACATACGTGCAGCATTGCTTATGTTCTGATCACGTGATTGACTTTGATGGTTGCAGTGTATTGGGACAGGCTCATACTCCTTTTGTAAGAAAGTGCAAGGAGTCTCTGCTTATTGCACATAGTAATAACTGCTACAATGATAGACTATCCACAAAGAACAGTTGGGAGATATTAAAAAAAAATGTGTCCTTGAACCAAAAAAAAAGAAAAACCGGTAATGTCTGCATCTGTGTGAATTTGAGGCTGCCCTAAGAAGACTTGTGGATTGCATGGAAAAAAAAGGGGGGGGGGGGAAGCAGAGGAAGAATAATATTTGTGGGTGGGTGTGTTTTGTCTTTGTCTTTATTTTCTTATTTTGCTTTAGGTGTTCCTGTTGTGGTGGTCGTTATGGTTCCCTCTCTGATGTGGCCCAAAGCTGTCCCTATCATGGCGGAAGTCAATGGCTCTGGCATCAATTCTGGTTGGGTTGATGTTCCATCTAGGATTGAAGACCACGTTGTGACTCCTGGGATGAAAAGTGATGACGTCCACGTTACGTTCCGATCGTTCTTTGAATATTTTTACATATTATTTATTGGCCTTTATATTGTACCTGACGAAAGTCAGAAGATTCATGGCAGAAATCGATTGTATATTTATATTCGGTAAATTTTTAGTTTTTATTATGTGCAAGTGTCTAAGAGTTTTTAGTATTAAGTTAAAGAATAGCAATTGTTTAACTGGAGGCCACTGGCGTATCGAGAAGGGTTGGGAGGGGTTGTAATTGATAGGGGTAAGTGACAATGATTAAAATCTTGAAGATAGCCATTATGCTTACATCCATTTTTGAACCATTTCAAAAAAATAAATAATTGACACAAAAGTAGTAAATAAATACAATTACTTACTATTTAAACATTAAAAAAAATTCGATTTTTTAAAAAACTTCTTTAAATTTTTAACATTTTTTTTTCTAAAAAATTCCTAAGAAATTAATGCTTTATTTAAATTATTACTTTCTATCAATTTTTGGTAAACCAATGTTAAGGTTTTACCAAAAATTAAATGAAAAATATTTTCAGTGGTATTACTTTAATTGTTGATAAAATGACTACTAGGGACTCTTTAGAAAATTTATCATAGATATTCCAGTTACAAAAAATAAAATACCTGAATAAAATCTATTACAACTTCTGTCCGGCGATTGTCTAACCAGCTTCATTTTTTTTGTTAGAATAATGTATCATTGATATTATTGATAAAATCTGCAATAAAACTGTAGATACTTATAAAATCCACACTGATTAATTATTAGAGTATTGAGTAAGCAAACAAAGGCACAACAATTTCTATTCATGATTAATTATTATTTAGAACTTATTAAATTTAAATGCTATTGTTTTGTTTATCTTTATTTTTTTAGTTTTAAATTAAAATTAAAAATTGAAATTATACGAATGGAAAATTTACATTACTTTTTTCTAGTTGAATTAAGAAATTTCTAGAATGTTTCAAAGATATCATTACATTTACAGCTCAAAACTGTACTGACTTACCTGATGCATCAGAAGGAGGATTTAAGTTCTTTGAGATTCCTGAGATTTCTGAAATTTGTTTAGCATTTTCCTTTAATCTGTCGAAGGCCCAAGCAGAGATTCAGTGTACTGATTTGGGTCAGAAGTTAAATTTAACTTCTGAATTTCAAAATGCTACTCTGGTTCATTTATGGAAAAAATTAATTTCTGAAAGAATTGTAGTTCGAATATGGACGTCTGCGGGAGACATGAGCAGAGATTATTATGTAGGGTAACATACTTTAATTTTATTTATTTTTTTACTAAAAACAAATTAGTTTGTAATATATAGTAACATTAATCTGATACTCATTTCATATAATGACCGCCCGCTTCATCAAATAAACACACAAACTCCAAAATGATCAATATACCTCGAAAAAGTTTTTAGATTAAAAAAAGACGAAATATTGATCATTTGGGAGTTTGTGTGTTTATTTGAAGAAGCGGACGGTCATTATACAGTAACATTATTTAATTTTATCTTTAAAGTTTTGTTTCCCAACTGAAAAAAAAATTCTGGAAAAATATAACTGCAGTTTAATTGCTGTAATTTAAATGAAAGTCATATACATATCATTTTCAATTTAAGTTTATTAATTTAAAGATAGTAGGAGTTTAACCTGTGTAGAACTACTATAAAAATGACGGAAGATAACGCACACGACGAATTTGAGATACCTTGACACGACACCTTGAGATACGAGCATAATCCGTTCCAGGACCAGACTCGTAACTCGAGGTGCTCGTATTTCAAATCATTTTTTCCCATAAGAAATAACAGAAAACAAATTAATCCGTTCCGGCCTCTAAGAAACTTCCTTATTAGGGCTGATAATAATGGAAAAAATAAGTTTTTAATTGCTAAAGAGACATACACATATACAAAAAAATTATAGTAGACAAGGATTCCTGTGATATAAAATAAAATGTGGTTTTAATTAGGAGTTCCTACTGACAGACGATACAGTAGCGGGTAATGGCGGCATGTGCGGAGGAGGAGGAGGAGGGAGGGAAGAGAGTTGGCCCGTACGTAGACACTTGATTCTGTACCGTACCTTACACGTACGCTAAGTAACTTACGTAAACTTAGAATTAACTAAGCTTACGTATTTTTTTTTTGGACTTTTCTATTTTTTTATTATTTTTTTAGTTTTTTGCTTTTTTCGATGTGTATTCTTTACTTTTCTTCACTTTTCTTTCACTTTTCTCCTGACTACCCTCACTTTCACTTGGCTCAGGCCTTTTAACGAAATATTAAAATATTTCTCCCTTATTAGTATTTTAATAAATATTTTAATACTAATGCAATGTATGGAAGAGTGTGTTTCTATCTTTTAACGAAATGCCTATCGAGGGAGATTTGTTTCTGTCTCCCTTTCAAAATGTTACGGAAATGAGTACGGCACGTGTCCTCAAAAAGAGTGAGGCCACCTAGCGTCTGCATCTGTAAGCGTGCTCTTATCACAAATCTTTACTTGTATCTCAAAAGCAAAAATTTGCTCGAAGGCTTGCTCGTATCTCGGAATACTCGTATGTCGAGACGCTCGTATCTCAAGGTATTACTGTATAACTAATTTCTTCTGAGGATATCCCTGCAGCCTCTTCAGGCTATATGTTACAATTAGAAATGGGTACAAAGAGGTTGTCCCAAAATCGACGATTTTGGCACCACTCGTATTTCGCTGAAAATTGATATGCAGACTCCGTAGGGGGTGTATGGTCTACATTAGCAATTAGAATTGTGCCCGACTTCCGGTTAGACTGGAAATGGGTGAAGTTTGCTGTTCATTTGTATGTTGAAATATCAAAATGAAACCTATGCCAATCAATAGAACTCGTTGTGTTGAGTAAAATAATGTCATATGTCTAGCTGGCACTTCCGGTTTGACCATTATAATTGGTAAAACTAAGTTTGCTGAAAGAAAAATGCATAAAACAAAAAAAGATCGTTTCCTGGATTGATATGATGGTTGCAGCATCGTGCTTTAGCTGGAATATAGATTTTCAAAGTCTTGAGAGCTTCTTTCCGGGCTTTTATTGGAACTAACATATGCGATGACTCTCGTTTGAACTTGAAAATGCATGTTCGGTGGTGTAAAGTCACCCGTTTCCATGGAACATTCACGGTAATATTGCTGGTGTCCGCAATTTTGGAAGATTTTTTGAATCTAAATCACTGGTTTAAATATTAGAAAAAAACAATGAATATCATTTTTGAATGCCGGTGTTTACATTAGGATGGAGGGATTTGTGCCAGCCACTTCTATCATTTTAGCACAAGTTAAAAGTGGTACTGACCTGTTCAAGGTTGAAATCGTAACTGACTGTCTCGTGCGAAGCCACAGGGTTTATATACCTCTTGAGGTATTTCTAGAAATCTGTGGAAAAGTGTGGTAAACTGTCGAGAGTTCTAGAACGTTCATGACAGTTCCCGGCCTCATTCTATGTCAAAATAGAAAATTCGAGAATGCTCTTGAAAATTCTAGAATTTTCACTATCATTTTCTGGAAACTTCTAGAATTGTCTAGAATAATCAAGACAGAGAGCCTAAATGCCTCTGAATCTGACAAGATTTTTCTAGAACATTCTTGGATAGACTAGAATTTTCGAGAAAAGGCATGAAACTCATGAGAATATACTTAAATATCCCATTTAATCCGGCCGATATGTGAAAAAAATTGGAAGAATTGTGCCTTTAATGATAGAAGCATACAACTTGGGATATATTTACTATATATATTAAGATTTAATTTTGGATATGAGGCCATCTCTGATTTCCCCTATTACAGTAATGTCGGACATTCAAAATGGCGGTCTCTAAATATATTTTAAGTGCGTCTTTTTATTATTATTTGATAATGATAATAGCGTACTACATGTGATTTTACATGAATTGATGCTATAAATATGTATGCATGTCATTTGTAAAGGGCTCCCCTGTAACTCGTACCCGCAGGGCTCTTCAAATCACAGCCAATTGCCTATATTTACTTCCGCAGCAGGTTTACTGTGACTACAGCCAATACATAGAGCATAGCACTGAAGTTAAGTCATTTGAAGAGTGATGTAAAGAAAGAGTTGATGTATATCCCCAATTTAGATTCTGTATTATCGTTCTAAAACTAGAACTCCTTTTGTTGACTTTTGTTAGAGCAATACGAGAAGGAGATTTTCGGCTCTAAGTAGAGGCCCTATCCAGTATTGTTCTCTGGTTCTTTTCTCTTGACCATACTCACTATACGAGATGGATTGCTGTCCACTTATGTGACATGATTTCACTTAAACAGAAGCACCTTGCCACCTATAAAGAATTCATGAAAGGAAAGTTTGTTACCAAAAAAAAAAAAAAAACAAGTAGGGCATTCTCTGCTATTGCTATTGATCAGGCCCATGAACAAAATAACGCATCAGTCAAAGATGATGGAGGAGCTGTAGACATAACAGAAAACTCAAAAGCTCTGCTTCGTTGGATGGTATATGGACTGCTTTGGTCCGCTTAGTTGAAAAATTTAATTCTACCAAGACAGAGAGAGATGGGAAAAAGATGAGCGTCGCAGAAGGTAACAAGCATTCACAGATGGCATTTGCAATAGATGTCAAGTCATCTTGACTCATGTAATGCAAGATCTGGGAAACCCATTCAGTGAAAACAGCTCTGATCTTCTGGTATTTCACAGCAAAAATATCGTACATATGGCAGTTCTAATACATTGTTAAATATTGAAAAAAACTTGAATTGAACAGTATGAATTATATGTCAGCGAGAGGCTTCTTAATAAAACTAAACGTATATCAGATCCTATTAAGCGGAATAACCTGTACCTCTTTAGCCGTTCTCCAGTTTGTGAGAAGTCTAATAAACAGTTACACTTGACATCACTGAAGAATGACTGCTCATTGTTCTCTAGATTGTACATTGCTTCACAGATTTGGATGAGTTCTTTAGATATGTATTCATATCCTACATCAAAGCTCAGCATGTAAAAAGGATAGATATCATCTGGGACATGTACATGATTAACAGCTTGTAGAGTGACACACGCAGCAAAACGGCAAAAGGTGTTCGAAAAAGTGTTGAACCAAGAAGTTCACTTCCTAAAAACTGGGAGGAGTTTCTCTGGGTTGACGAAAATAAGACTGACTTGTTCTATTTCTTAGCTATAACAGCAGCTATTTCCACTGACAAGCAGGTGCTTACCACACTTGGTAGCGATGCTCTCACTATAAATCGTCAAGATGTCTTAGGACTGTCTCCATGCACACACGAAGAAGCTGACACTCGAATCCTACTTCATTGATGTGATGCTGTGCAGCAAGAATGTACCAAAACCGAAATACGCACTGTGAACACCGATGTTTTAGTTCTTGCCATCTTATCAACTTCTAAACATTGAGGAACTGTGGGTTGCTTTTGAAGTGGGAAAGAACTACCAATCTTCGCCGTGCATGACTTAGCAAGATCTTTGGGTCGTGACCGTTGTACTGAGTTACCATTGTTTCATGCAATAACTGTATGACACTGTGTGACACTGTATCCTTCTTTGGAGGAAGTGGCAAAAGGACCACATGGGACACCTGGAAGGCATATCCAGATATCATCGCTACTTTTTGTGGATTCGCTGACAGACCTATTCAGTAGACTGTACAAGATAGGCTGAAACCAATGGAGAGATTTATAATTTTGCTATATGACCGTACTAGCAGCGACCAAATGTGTTAATGATGCAAGAAAACACCTGTTTATTCAGAAAGGTAGAGCAATTGACAATCTGCCTCCTTCGCAAGATGCTCTCATTCACCATACAAGGAGAGGTATGCTCCCGTCACCAAGTGATTGGGGTTGGAAGAAGAAGGTTGAAGGTGGATGGGAAAGATCTTGGACAATCCTACCAGAGGCTTCGCAAGCATGCAGGGAACTCATACGATGTGGCTGCAAGAAAGGCTGCACGCGACAGTGTCAATGTAGGAAGGCCGCCCTACAGTGTACCGCTCTTTGTGCTTGTGGTGCTCTTATATCGAATTTTGAATCTAATCTATTATCTATTACATCTAATCTATTATATAGTTATTTAGAATTCTATACAATACAGACAATGCAGTATTAGCATTTCCATTAAATATTCCATCAAACATTTATTATAAATAGATTATAAATAAATATTTTATAAATAAAATATATTATATTTTATTAATAATAGCAAACTACATGCACAGAACAATAATTACTCGCCATTGCTGTCATTTAACATCATCAAATATCATTTAAAAGGAGCACATAAAATATATTCAGAAGCCGCCATTTTGAATGTCCGCCATTACTATAATAGGGCAAATCTGAGATGGCCTCATATCCAAAATTAAATCTTAATATATGTAGTATATGTGCCCCAAGTTATATACTTCTCTCATTAAAGGCACAATTATTTCACATATCGGCCGTACTATTTTACCGGAAGTGCCAGCTAGACATATGACATATCATTTTACTCACCACAATGAGCTCTATCGATTGGCATAGGTTTCATTTTGATATTTCAACATAGAAACGAACAGCAAACTTCACCCATTTCCGTTCTAACCGGAAGTCGGGCACACTTCTAATTGCTACTGTAGACCATACACCCCCTACGGAGTCTGCATACCAATTTTCAGCGAAATCCGAGTGGGGCCAAAATCGTCGATTTTGGAACAACCTCTTTATGCATCTCTATCAGTAATACTTTTGTAGGAATTTGAAAGTTATATAATTTTTTTTTTCCTGTTTGATTATCGAAAGTGAATATTAATGAGAATGTAAGACGCTACTATTGCAGTTGTTTGACGATAGGTGGCATTGCTCTAAATGGGATATAAGACCGCGAAAATTGAAATCGTCAGTCAGTTGACGCAGCTGAGATTGAATGGAGATCGGCACGAAGATTTTGATGATGGAATGGTGTTTCTCCCATCATCTTGCGGTAACGCAGAGATTTGCAAGCAACGGTTCGAAGACTGTTGAGTCGAGTCACATGGCAGAAAGGATTTCGTAGTCGATAAGGCCAAATCACCGAGTCAAGACGAAGTTTGGTGAAGTTTTGCATCAACCGCAATTATACATTACCGAGGAATAAAATTATTGAATTCAATTATTTATTCAATAAAAGCATTGCAGGTTTTCCCGGTAGCGAAAACGCATTACTCGAGTTTGGACAAGTCCATTTCTAAGTTAGGCGTTTTGGAGAAATCTCCCGTGTGTTCCGTGTCCGAACGTTATAAAAGGTAGGAGAGAACTATTTTATTTCTCATCCGAATTGACGACGAATAAAACAGAAGTATTTCAAGTTGAACTTAATTCAAGTACTGACACTGACTAAGTGCGAATTGCGTCATGTAGATTACGGCAAAAGTAGCAGTCATTTATATCCCTTTGTAATTGAATTATTAAAGTATAAAGCATTGAAGTGTATTGCTGTAAACACTGTTAATATTTATGTTAAACAATTGTAGTTACTTAATTGCTAGGTTCATTAGTCAGAATTATAAGTTGTTTAATTGAAAGATTTGTCAGCTAGGACAAACGAATAATTGTAGTTTAATATAACAGAATTAGAGTTGTATTAATACTTAAGATAATAATTTATGTTATTTACCCATGTGACACAAGTTGTGTTTTCACGTGTGAACGATTATTTCAAAATGTATTTATTGTTATGTTCTTTGCATTCCTTACAAGTAAAACTAAGTTTTCATAGTTGTGAGTCAGTCAGTCATTATAGCTTTAGCTCTGCTTCCAAGTAAAGTCATATTAATATAGCTTTATATAATATAAATCATGGAGGATGTAAGCGGAAGATGACGTGATTTATCCGCAGCGAAATTAGTTGTATTTTAATGTGTAAAAATATTATTTTTTAAATTCGTCATATGTGTTATCTTCCGGCATTTTTATATTGTAAAAAAAGAACTTATCTTTAAATAAATTGAATTTTATTTCTTTTTGTTTTTTCCATTTATTTTCCAACAGCTCGAATCCTATGCCAGTATTTATGTCAACATATTAACTCGGAGAATTACCGACTATAGGGAATTAGACTTTTCCAAACTAACCCCAATGGAAGGCTATATTTGTGTTACACCGCCTGAAGGTAAGTGGTGTTAGGTTTTAGATTAAAACTATTTAAGTTTTTAGATTAAAAACGGTTTAATTTAAAGTAAAACTTACAGAGCTATTTTGCTGTGTAGCCAGATTGGCAAGAATTACTTAACTACCAACAATGAAAGTTAATGTTCATTTTGTTGACTCACGTGCTGATGAACACGCCTCGTGAAGGCATTATTTCTAACACTCCCACTTGCCGTACACTTGGTGTCGCTCATCAGCAGGTATCAGGTTGCCAGGTTTTCAGCAAGTCCAAGTCTTTTGATGCACCACCAATGCTTCACTCTTCCGAGCCCTTTAGTCAGCACGTCCGCTATCTGGTTTTCAGTACACACGTAGTTGACTATGATGTGGCCTTCAGCAATCTTCTCACGAATGAAGTGATGCTTCACATCAATATGTTTTGTACGAGCATGGTGCACAGGATTTTTAGCTAATGCAATAGCTCCTTGATTGTCGCACAAAATGTTGATTGTAATCGGAGAAGTAAACAAGTTGTTTATTTCCCGCACAAAGTTTTTGAGCCATGTAGCCTCTTTTGCTGCTTCTCCTAACGACATGTACTCTGCTTCTGTTGTAGAGATAGCAATAGTTGGCTGTTTCTTGCTATTCCAGCTGATTGCTCCGTTGGCTGCAAAGAAAACGTAACCAGTAAAGCTTCTTCGATCATCCATATCGTTTGCCTAGTCGGCGTCACAGTGTCCAATGATAAAATTGTCCACATCTCCCTTTTTATAGGTCAGTTTTTGATCCACGGTCCCTTTGAGATAATGTAAAATTCTCTTTACCGCTATCCAATGGGCCATTCCAGGGTTGGAATTAAATTGGCTCACAGCTCCCACTGGATGGATGATATCTGGCCTTGTCCCGAGTGTCGCATACATTAAGCTTCCAACTGCAATTTGATATGGTATACGATCCATCTCTGCACGCTCCTTATCTGTCGAGG
>JAFIDM010079343.1:46563-95676 GCA_023159025.1 Thereuonema tuberculata | reverse complement strand
AATCCTAGAGGATCGAAAAATGGCGTTACGATGGAAAACCGAAATAGCAAGGATGCTAAGGTTTTAAAATGGGAATCGGATGAGTTCCTTCCGATTGTGCTATAGATTAGTTTTGATTTTAAACTCATATTGTGTTCAGTAAAAGGCGGACGGCCTTGAGAATTAAATAAGTAAGGATTAATGGTAAAGTTAAATTAATTCTTAATAAACGGTTAGGCCCAAAGATGAATCTCGCAAATGAGGACTGGCGGACCCAAGTGGAATTGTTGCCAAGGTATTATCTTCAACGTTTGACTGGAATTGACAAGAAATCGATGGATGGTTGCTGAACTTTTGTAAGTAGGATTTCTATTTTACTTCACCCATCGAGTTTTTGAAAAGGAGCCATCGTTAGAATTTCGAACACAAGAAAATGGAGTTTAGGACAAAGCGGAACGTATACTAATGAATATTAAAGATTAAACATTACCAACACATAAACATTTGTTCGTTGATTAAAGAAATAGTAAAGTTATTTATTTCAAGTAAAACCATTAATGCTAGGATTTATTAAAGTCAAGGGAAATCGACTTATTACAAATGTTGGACTGAATCAACTAAAGTTAAAGAACTGTAAAGTTGAAAGTTGTATTTATACAGGAACATTTGTGTTTATTAGCAAGAGGTTTATTTTAAAGATTATTTCAACGAGGTTAAAGACTGTTCGATTGAAGTTTTCAAGTTATGATTATAAACTGTTTAGAGTGTTTTGGTAAAGACAATAATACTAGAATGTTTAGTCAAGAAAGGATTGGAGAAATCAAGTTTACTTAAACATTCATATTATTAAAGACTGTTATAGCGCATTCGGTGAACTTTATTTAAAGCCATCTCATACAAGTTAAAAGACAAATGAGATATAAGAAAGTTCTATGTGTTAATGAGTTTATACATTAAGATAAACTTTAGTAATTATCACACTAGATGAAAATAGCCATTTATCAACGTTGTTAATTGAACAGTTGATGTTAAGAAAGATACAAAGGAACTTTAAGTATTAAAGTAAAGAACTTTGATTAATTAAAATCTACATGATAGATTTATAGACTATTTGAAACAACTGTTTCACATCTTGTATTTGTTTAATGAGTATAAAACAAGTTAAGTTTTTATCAGTTTTGCTTTTCATTTTCTCCTTACTCTTAAATACTTAATATGCTCTGCTAAACCAGTACAGGCAAGTAAATAAATTAAAATGCCGTTTAGAAAATTTATTGTGTGGAACCTCAATGACAATTATTTATATATAATCCTCCCACAGTTCTCAAAAGAGATTTTTAGTGAACGGAAAATTTGATTAGTTTCGAAGTGATTAAGTTCATTGTTCGGCTTTTCGAAAGAACGAATTGCTAAAGTTTGATTTAAGTAATTTAAGTTTAGAAGTGCATTATAAAATAGTGTGTGTAAATAAATTTTTGCATCGATATTATGCGACAAGATTATTGAACTAAACCTGTGCTTCAAGATTACGGAGTACATTGGTGATTAGACGACTTACTAAAGCATAAGTGAATAATAAATGACATTATTATCAGTAGTGCATTAAAAGGAATAACTAAAAGAATTAAAAGGACTTGATATCAAGTCGATTATTAAAAAATCTGTTTTGTGAAACTATATTGATTTGGAACTGTATTATTGGAAGAGAAGATTGACAGCCAATAATCTTCACTGAACATTTGGAAGAATTGGACAAAGAACTTTTATTCTACATAAAACTTTAGAGAATATTTTTGTTGTAAGGTTGAACTTTCGATTATACAACTAATTGTACTGTACATTACAACCTTCACTTAATAAAAAATAAAACAAAAAAAAACAAACCCCTTTCAAAAGGTTATGGGCCCAGCACGCTTCCACTGTGCCTGCGTGAAAGAAGTATACGCGCAGCCAATAGTAAAGGCGGAAGCCATTGGAAATTGCTGTTGGAACAGCACATTAGTACGTACAAACTAGAATTATCGAAGTCCTACTGAAAGAAATTGAAATGGCCGAAGGAGGAAGTGAGAAATGTATCACAACTTTGTTCAACGGAACAAATTTTGCGTCCTGGCGAACTAGGATGAAAAATGCGCTGATGCGCGATGGTCTTTGGAGAGCGGCAAATATGTCCCTGGCCGACATAGATAAGATAGACGATAAATCAGAACGACGCAAACTAAAAGATAAATCAGAGAGGGCTTTTGGAGCAATAATTTCGTTAGTAGATGATCGCTACAAGCTACTAATCAAAGAGGAAACAGACCCAAGTGCACTCATTAAAGACCTAGATGATAAGTATAATGAGTTAGACTACTTAAAGATTCCTCGGTTGAAAAGAAAACTTTATGAATTGACGAATTTTAAAGACAGTAATTTGTTAGAAAAGGAAATTATGAATTAAAAATTACTACTCATTGAACTACATCAAATAGGAGGTTCGATATCTGACCAAGAAGTATGCTGGATGCTCCTCTCGGGGTTACCAAAGGAATTTGATTCAACCGCGCAAAGGTTACTTTTAACCGAGAATACATCTCAATTTACATTTGATACAATTGTGGACAGAATTCTAAATGAAGTAAACAGAAGGAAAGAGGATCATGTTTCCAAAAAGGACAATGTGGAAATCATTGCTTACCAAAGTAGGACTTGTAAACCTCATGCGCACAAACAAGAAGAACGCAGATGTTACATTTGCAATAAAAAAGGTCACATAGCTCGAAATTATCGTTACAAAGATAAAAGAAGCTCTAAGGATAAGACAAACTCTTTTCAAAGCAGCAAAAGTTGTAGTAGAAAAACCGTAGGTACTGACCAATCTAATACATATATGGGAGTGTCAATATCAAATGCATCTAACTGTTTGTTAGCAAATATCAGTAAAGAAACATGGCTACTGGATAGTGCTACTACTCTTATTGCAAACAAGAAAGTTACATTTAATACTAAAAGCAAATTTTTGAAAAGATTGCGTCTTTTCTTTCTCAAGCCTAAAATAACAATATATTAAAATATATTAAAAAACTTTTACGGGAAGAAGAAATATTGAACAGCAAAATCAAAAGAAGAATGGATTACTGTGATTATGAAAAGGTAATGTTTTGGAATCACCAAAAATATATAGGGACAAAAAGAAAAGCTAGGGAGGTAAAATGGAAGAAAATTAAAAATAGAAGGATAGATGAAAGAGACACTAATTATATAGTAAACCTGAGTAATAGAAGATTTAGTACGAAAGAGATTCATTTGCTTAATAAAGGTTTTGAGTTTGTATTAGAAAAAGATGAGAAAATTGATCTGAAAACTTTAGCTAAACTATATGAAATGTGGGAAAATTTAGAAAGTACAGAAAGAGAAAATTTTACAAATAAAATTGAAAAATACAGGATGGATACAGGTATAACAACAAAAAATATAAAAAAAGAAGAAATTGAAATTTTGCAAAATATTGGAAAGGACAAAAACATATACATTTCAAAATCAGACAAGAGCAACCAAATGGTAATTATGAATCGAAATGAATATTTATCAAAATTAGATGATATTGTCAAGAATAAGGAACATTACAAAGAATTAAAAAAGGACCCTACATATACTTTGTACCACAAAGTAAAAACATTGATAACAAATATGAAAGAAAATGGATCAATAAATCCAAAACAGAAAGATGAAATTATGAAAGATTCTTGCAGAACACCCACAATGGAGGGAAGAGTAAAGACCCATAAAACTGATAATCCAGTAAGACCAATAATAAACGCCTATGGTTCTCCTGTACATAATTTGGCCAAATTCATCAACAAAATTGTAAGAAACTTCAAACTTCCAAAAGAAGAATTAATAGTAAAAAACTCAAAAGATTTGATTCAAAAAATAGCACATCTATTTAATAATAATAAGAAATTTCATATGTATTCCCTGGATATAAATGACATGTATACCAACATTCCAGTGGATGAGACATTATCCATAGTAGAAAGCATGGCATTTAAGAATAAAGAATGGCTCATGAAACAAAAATTGGATAATAATGATTTGATGAGTACAATTGAATTAATCACTAAGAACGTATATTTCAAACATAGAGATAAAATATATCAACAGGTAAAAGGATTCCCAATGGGATCTCCATTGTCAGGAACCTTGTGTGATATATTTTTGAATTTTTGGGAGTGCAAATTACTGGAAAAGACAAAATATAAATTTGAATATTACAGATATGCGGACGATATCTTAATAATCTGGTACGGGACCGATAGACAATTTGACAAGTTTTTCTCAGAAATTAACAAGATTACTGATGAAATCAAGTTTAAAGTAGAAAAGGAAGTGGACAATAGTCTAAATTTTTTGGATATATGCTTAACTAGAAATGAGAATAAGATAATTATGAAACATTATACAAAAAAATACAAAAGTGAACACATACTAAATTATGAATCAGGACATGACATAAACATAAAAAGAAACATAATTGAAAACTATATGCAAAGGATTGACGTCAACACGAGTAGTGAAGATGAATTCAATAGAGAAATTATGAATATGAAAAGAATCCTTAGTAAAAATGGGTACAAGGAGAAATTCATAAATAAAACTATAAAGCAATAACACACATTGAAAATTAAAGAGTTAACAACAAATAACAACAGAAGATATTTCATACCATACTTAAACAAAAATAGTCTGACTTTAAAAGAAATTTGCAAAAGTTTTGGTTTCAATATTGGATTTGAATATAACAACAAACTGAAAAACATTTTATGTTGCAAATTGAATAGTAGTGTTAAAAAACATGAAATGGGTATAATTTACAAAATAGAATGCAAGAATTGCGATTTATTCTATTTGGGCGAGAGTAAAAGAACAGTGAAGGAACGAATGACGGAACATGGTACCAGCATTAGGAACAAGCACATTGAAAAATCAGAAGTGGCAGAACATTGTGTGAACAGAAATCATTGTATTAACAACGAGATACAAATTTTATATATTGAAAGAGACACCAAAATAAGAAAGATAATAGAAAGCATGTGTATCCGGAACACAAAAAGAAAAAACATGAATAGGAATGATGGTAGGGAAATAGAGAAATTTTTCACAAGATTAGCTAAAAGTTTTGCAGATAAAATATGCACAAAATGTAATAATAAGGTTACAATCAAAGAACTAATTGTTAATTGTTAAGGCATGTCGTATATTATTATTAAAGAAACAAAGATTGAAGCTAAATGATATTATTTATATTTTCTCGAGGAATTTAATGTAATTTAGAGTATTGTTCTTCAAATTATTGTTATTTTAGGCTTGAGAAAGAAAAGACGCAATCTTTTCGAAAATTTGCTTTTAGTATTAAATGTAGTTTTTTTACATTTAAATTTGGTGAGATGTTTAAAACAAGAAAGTTTCCAACAATATAAGAAATTGACTGATACTGTGAATATTCACGGTGCTTCCATAAAACAATACAAGCAATCCGAAAAGGGAATATAGAACTTGAAATATAAAATATCAAATCATAGAAAAGTTACTTTAATACTTCAAAATGTGTTTTATGTACCTGAACTGAGCGTGAACCTTATTTCTTCTACTCAACTACCTCAAAAAGCCTTCATTCAGCATTTGCTAGGCAAACCGTACACAGTTTCCGATAAAAGAGGATCATAGGTGCTGAAAGGAACTTTACGTGAAAATCTGTATTATGCAAATGTAAAACTACGCAAGCCACAGTATAACTCTTTTGTGAAAAAGAATAAAGATAGAACCAAGTTGTGGCATGAACGTTTTGGACATCTCTCATACAAAAAGCTAAAGATCGTAATGAGCGAAAAATTACTGCGTGGAATTGATAATGTTCCAGTTGACGTAAAGAAAATATGTGAACCCTGCAAATTTGAAAAATTAACTGATAAAGCTCATCGCAAACTACATCAGGTGAGATCGTCTGATATTATGGCAATTATACATTAAGATGTATGCGGTCCAAATTATTATCGAGCGCAGTACATACTGACATTTGTAGATGACTTTTCACGCAGATCGTTTGTTTACCTGTTGAAGTCTAAGGAAGACGTGGCGAAGACCACCAAAGCATTTGTTACATTTGTAGAAAAACAAATGAATAAATATGTGAAGTGTATCATGTCAGATCAAGGGAAAGAATACGACAATGAAGACCTAAATAATTTTCTTCAGGAGAAAGGAATTAAACATTGTTATTCCTCAACCTATTCACCTCAGAGCAATGGCATTGCGCAAAGGTACAATCGTACATTGTTGGACAGCGCTAGAACTCTTCTAATAGCATCGAAATTACCAATCAACCTTTTGGATATTCACCCTTAAAAGTGCAAACTATCTACTAAATCGCACACCCCACGAAAGCAATCAAATTCCATTAAAAGTTTGGAATGGAGGGAAATATGATCCATGCGCAAACCACATCCGAAAATTTGGCTGCTCAGCATATATTCGAATACCTAAAGCTAAAAGAGCTCACAAATTCCAAGAGAGAGCCTACCGTGGGATACTGATTGGATATTCTCCCAAGGTGAGAGGATACAAGATATGGTTACCAGAAAAGCGTAAAATAGAAGAAACCAGCAATGTCTATATAAATGAAGGATTACTAGGTATAGACTTATTAAAGGTAAAAGAAATTAAACCGGAAGACTATGCCAGCATATTACCCAATCCTAATTTAATAGAAGGTGAAGATATGAGTTCAGACGAATCTGAAGAAGAATGTGGTGAAGACGTTCCTTCTGACGAAGACACAGACGGGCAAGTTGACGTCACAATTAAAGAAGAACGAATGATACTACGTTCAGGGACCATCACAAAATCCAGAGCTGCGACAATGAAAACATTTTACATGCCTCCAAATGAACCTAAAATCTATCAAGAAGCCCTTGATAGTGAAGAATGTCAACAATGGAAAAGAGCAATTGAAGATGAACTGTAAAATATTAGTTCACATAACACCTGGAAGAAATTGCGTATTCCGAAACATGCGACTCTCCTATGCACAAAATGGATTTTTCGCATTAAATATCACCAGGATGGCAGAGTAAATCGATACAAAGCTTGTTTGGTAGTAAAAGGCTTCACTCAAGGAAGATATCTAGACTACGATAAAACGTATGCACCAACGCCAAGTATGATAAGCATACGTTTACTATTAGCATTAGCTACTGATAAAGGCTGGTTCATCGAACAGCCACATTAATGCTCCTTACTTATATTTCTTCATTTAATTTCCCATATATCTGCTGATACCTGATGGAGTTATTCACGATAAGTCTAAACATGATGGAGTCCTGCTCACGAAAGCTTTATATAGATTAAAGCAGGCAGGAAGACAATGGTACCTGGAACTCAAGAATAAACTAAAACAAATTGGATTTAAAAATATCGAGTCAGACCCTTGTAACTATATGAGTTTGGATGGAAGAACGAAAGTGGTGATTATTGTTTACATTGATGATTTCCTCATAATGAGTCAAAATAAAATTGCAATAGAAAATACTTTGGAAAAACTGGAGAGATTGTATAAAATTAAAAGATTAGGCCAGATAAACGAATTCTTAGGGATGAATATAAAGTATGATCAATCTAACAGAAAGATGGAGATCTCTCAAGAAACTTACATTGAGGATTTATTAGAAGAAACGAATATGAAAGATTCTAAAAGCATCAGTACTCCAAGGGATTCGTGTATTAATAAAGTACAAGGCAACATTAAAAGTTTGGATTCCAAAGAACAAACTATTTATAGAAGTGTCGTGGGTAGCTTAAATTACTTATGCAACACGTGTAGATCTGACATTAATTATGCTGTAAATAAACTATCACGAAAGAACGCCAATCCTTGCAAGCAAGAGAAAGTGCAAATGAAGAGAATACTAAGATATCTAAAAGATACGGAAAATTTGAAGCTGATCTATTCGAACTCTGACAGTCAAATGAAAACCTACTGTGACGCCACCTGGGCTGATGATATATCCGATATGAAATCGACTTCAGGTTGTATTATATGCTTAGTAATGGGCCAGTTCATTGGGTGACTCGCAAACAACGAGTAGTTGCAACATCAACCCAAGAAGCAGAATATATTGCATTAGCTTTGTGTGTGACAGAATATAAAGCAGTATGCAATGTTTTATTTGAAATCCAGGAAACTGATTACATTTTAGAACCAAGTGTAATATACTGTGACAATCAGGCGGCTATTAAATTGGCAACTAATAATATTAATAGAAGTAGAAGCCGACACATTGATATCAAATATCATGTGATAAGAGATGCAGTGGAAAATGGAGAACTATCCATTGACTATGTGGAATCAAATAAAAATGTATCAGATGGATTAACAAAACCCCTAGTATTACATTAGTTAAGTAACTTCATAAAGTTATTGGGAATGATGAATTGATAAACAAGATACGAATTAATTCACATTGAAGCAGAGGGAGTACTGAAGGGGAGTTTAGATTTTCAATTGATTAATTAATATATCCATCTTATTCATGTATCATCTATAAGGTTCATATTAACGATTAAATGTCCATTACAAATCAACATAAAGAAACATTTTCTTTATGCCATTTTACAATTGAAAAAATAAAGTCATATTTATATAATAATACTATAATACAATTTCATTTCGTAATTTCATTAATTGTTATATAAATATAACAATTAATGAAATTACGAAATGAAATTATATTATTAGTTTAATATTTGCAAATAAATATTTCAAAATGATGATTCAATGATGGTAAATCGCCACGCAATAAACAGTCTTCAGAGGCTTCTCAGTAGAGTGGTGTTTATTTCTTCCAATTAAGTAAGCAGACCCCATATCAAATTCAGGGCCAAAGTACCAAATGCAGTAACGTGCCCCTCCCAAATTACAGTCAAAATAATAGATTCTTAGTTGAAAATATCGCGAAAATACCACACGATTCCATATCTCTCTCTTTTAAATATGCCAGACACTGCTATTAGCATTATTTTCAGAATAAATTTATTTAACACCAATATCTATTTTTTTTCCAGCTCCACCCAAAAGTTTAGAAAAAAATTCGCTTTGTGCAAACATTACAAAGCAGAATAGCTCTCTGCATAAAGCAGAAATGTAGTTTATATAAAATATAGACTTCATTATAGAAAAGTTTAGAAGTGAAAACCAAATAAAAAATTATATGAATTCGCCCGTTTGATGACCCGGCCCAGTTGCTGAGGATCAACTGACTTCGCCCTTTGTGGGAGCTTTGTATATAATACAAATAAAAAGGTAATTAAGTATTGGTTGATATTTTCCGCTACGTTAAAGTGTCCCATATTTTTATTATCAAAATCTGGTCACCCTATTTTAGGAAATTGCTTTGCTTGACTTTTATCTTTACTGAATAGCAGATCATTTTTTGAGATTTGACCGTCATGGTACCAAAACTGAATGTCAGGCTTATGGAGATCAGGGCTCGGCAAGCTATCATCCACTTCGACATTTCATTTGACCCACCATTTCAATGGAATATGTCTTTGAACAAAAAAAAAAATCCTCATATATATTTTTTTTTGATATCATCACTTCATCAAGTATGACACGATGACAACTTTGCAAAACTAGAATCTTTCCATTTGATTTTTTTTACTATTACAGCTTTACCAAGTTTTGATTTTTTTCTAATTTTATTTAGAAAAGTATATATTTTACACAAAAAGTGACTGATTTTACACAAATAGTCAGTCGTGGAAATTATCTTTAAATGACTTATAACATTTCTTAATGAATTCAATCTCAATTTGGAAGACGAACTACGCTTATATGCAACATAATCTCTGCAGTAAAAGCTCGACATAAAATTGGCGTTTCTTCAATCTAAATTGATGAACAGCTTTACTCAATTTTTTTTTTGTGCTTTGAAAAGTTTAAGCAAGAAAAAACTCCATTTTCATTCGCATTAAGATATATTCAATGGTCTGAAACTGCAGTTTCAACAGTATTTTTCTGACTTTGATGAAAACTCAAAAATCAATATTACGGATCTTTCAAAATCCATTCAACTGTATTATTGGGAACCTCCCAGCAGATCTTCAACTGGAATTGACCTGCAATCAAATGACATGTTGAAAGACAAATAAGGAGCATTCACGCAAAACCTCACATATCCACTGACAACAAAAATTGAAATAGCAGTGGTGCGGGGTTCCTCACAGTGATTATAAAGCAAACATAATTTATGCAAAGCCTCACTTCTCTTATTTGTATTATAGCTAAACGTCACTTTTCTTATCTATATTCTCAGCTAAATAGAGCACAATCTCAAGTCCAACATACTTTCCCAAGCAAAAACTATCTTGTCCAACTCAGCCAATAGCTTCCAGTGCTGCAAGATGTGCCAATGTGATCATACTACAACCTATTTTCTGCGGTATTCAACATGAACATTTCCGATCTTGGTATTGTAGTAAGATTGGTTAATAGTGGATTAAAAAAAAAGTTCCATGCATTATTTGGGCGTTGGCTCAACGCCCAACTAGAGTACCATTGTTTACCTCACAACACAGAGCTCTGCGCCTCGCTTGGGCTCGGGAACACCTCACTAGACAGTATAACACTGTCAATTTCAAAAACAGTCGGGCAGATGGAAGAGTCCGAGTGTGGAGAAAAGGATCCAGCATGTCAACAAGGGACTGTTCAGGATGGTGATGGCTGAATAACGGTAGGGATGTGTTCAGCCTCAAAAGTCTAGAAACTTCTCTAACCGGTGAGCTTTATCCTAAGAATCTTTCAGATGTGTTACACCCATTCACGTCATGCGTTCACTCTGATGAGTCTGCCCTCTTCCAACAAGACAATCTGCCATCACATCATCCGCAGCCACCAAATTATGGTTTGAAGAACAGTCATTCGAGTTTGGAGTCAAGAAATGGCCCGCTTGTTGACATGATCTCAACATTATTGAGCATATCTAGGATGCCACGCAACGTTCTATTCAAAGCAGAGATCCAACCCTAGGAATATTACAGAATTGGAGACTGCTCTTAAGGAGACATGGTATTCGTTGTCTACAGATTTCCTCAAAGCTCGTGGAGTCGAAGCCGCATCGTATTTCTGCAGTTCAATGATCCAGAGGTGGACCAGATATTAGATAGTTATCCTAGTTTTTCTGGCACTTCAGTGTGTACGATGTCCCGAAAAACACTTCGACCGGATTGTCAATGCTTAAGAACTGAACCAATAAAACGCAGTTGCTCACACAAAAAAATTGCAAAACAGAAAAAAAAAAAACAATTTTATAGCAGTGTACCTGGTATCGTTGCAAAAGGTGAGAAAATTCATGTTTACAAAAATCTTTTTCTTCATCTTATAAAGTTTTAAACGATACGGACTAAGACAACTTTTGAACAACCTGAACCTAGGGGAGGAGGTATAAGAGAATTGTGGGGGAGATAGTGTCTTAGGTCAGTTCACAAAAATACCCTGTTAGAACATTCTTTGGGAATCTCAAGACTATAGATTTTACTAAAATCGAAAGAAGAGTAAACGACTATTTGACAGCTTACTTAACTATCAAAGACGTTACATCTTTGTATCTCCAGATTTTTGAGTGTCATTCTCAATGTTTCAAAGAATCTTTTCAATCAGTTCCAATTGAAGCCCTGCGTCCAATTATGTATGGATATATTATGCGTTACTCGACAGCAAGATTAAAGGAGCCACTCATGAGAAAACACTTCTTTTTGCACAAAAAACAATAGAAAAGACAAGAGCAAACACTTTCTATGAGTTACTTGACATGCCTGAGGAAGATAACGAAGTAATCCTCTGCTTCGATATGCAACAGGTTCAGCAACTTCCAAGAACTTTTATTCAACAGGCGTTTTATTTAAGACAACTTGGATTCTACAATGTGTGTATAATTAATGTCAAAACACAAACCCATTTTTGCTGTATTTGAGCAGAAGAGCAGACAAAAACAAGGATCTATATCAGCCCTGCTCAGCCATTTCGAAACCTATGACTTTGAAGGAAAAACTAAGAACCAAGAGTGCTGGCTGTTCTGTGATGGGTGTGGAGGACAACATGAAAACAATCACTTTTTTGTGTTCTTCCCGGTTAAAACAGAGAGAAGCCTGCAGAACATTAATATTGTTTTCCCAATGTTTCTCCCAGCCGACAGTGTTTGGAAGAGCAGAAAAGAACTTAAGGAAGGAACCATCACCCATAAAGAAGATTATTACCCCATAAGAAGTTGGAACAAGATTGGATTCTTTAAGAAGTGAAAAGCCTGACAACGTCTGTAAAAAATCTGGACATTATCAGTGAAAAAACGAAAATATATTTGCAAAAATGAATACTAGCACCATCAACGGCCTCTTGTAAAGTCCCGAAGAAATTCGGGAGAAGAGCCTGCTTAAAAGAGGTTGGTCAAACGTCAGAGCTGTTTCTCTTTGTGATATAACTTCCACCAAATTCTTAAAACCCGTTAAAAAGATTTAAAAAGCAGCCCAAAATCACATGAAGCAATTCACATTTCTTTCTTTGAATCCTCACGTTATCAAATGAAAGTCAATATTTGCTAGTTATCAAATGAAACTCAACTATAGAAGATTACTTGTTGAAGGCAAATTCATTCTTTACTGACAGCCCCAAAATCAATTTAAGTATAAAAGTAAAAAGGAATTCTAGTTTGTTGCTGTATTGATTTTTTTTTTAAATGTAAAGTAAGCCAAAAGGCCCATTTTATGATTTTTTTAACGTTTAAAATATATTTTTAATGAAAGCGATTTGTTTCATTTGTTTAAAGCCATGACTGTTTTAAGTAATAATTATCATGAAGTAATTCATATTTGTTCTTAAAATCCTTAGTTAAAAACATCATTTATATATAAAAGTTAGAAATTCCTTACAAAATTTCATATAACAGTGGGTAAATACAAGTAATGGAAATCCAGCTAGTACACTTTAGCTTAAAAGAAATATAAACTCATTTCATCAAACAGTAGGAATTAGTAATATCACTAAGGAAGTTATTTCAAAGAAAGTTGTATCACAGTAACAGATATTGAAATTCCATCGTTTACTTCCCCTTTATTTCTTTTAATTCCACTGCCTTTGTAATTGTTAATTCCATTCATTTTCTTCGAGTGTCTTGGATTTGTAACTTTAGCTTTCATTTCTGTCTGTAGGAAAAGTAGTCTTGCAAATTCTCATAATGATACATAACTAGTATTTACCAACATAATGGCTGCCAATGGTCCACCGAAGACAAATATAAAACCATCTTCATTATTGAGCCAGCAACTAAAGTTAATAATAGAATAACGTCAGTAATTAGAATAAGGAATCAATAGATGACAGAATTCAGCAAGTGAAACTGTAATGAATTGATATTGAAACTAAAGTAAAATACTTACTGTCTCTTTGTACCGTAACTGTCTGATTTTAAAATTGCTGATATGGTCACAATCAAAACTGGAAAACCTTAAAATATTAGGAATTAATATTATTGAACTATTGCTTTAATAATATTAATATATCAAAAATAAGGAAATATATCAAAGAGCAGTATTTCGGAATCATACTGGGCAATAAGTTATAGATAAATTGTTATTTATGACAAATATTGAACTACGAATTAAATATTTCTTACCATAACCAGTCACAAAATAGCGCCAAGCTTCCGATTTTTTCGCCAAGTTAGAAACAAATTTTCGAAGAGGATCTGTGACAGAACAATAGATATGAAATCCTTCCAAAGCCATCCAGGTAACAGCAGCCACAAGAAAGAAATGAAGGAACCCCGCAATTACTGAACATTTAATCTTAAAAAATAAGAAATAGAATAAAGAGATTAGTGGCATTATACCAATAAGAAAAAATAATAAATTTCGAAGACCTTTTAATAAAACTCAAAGTTGATATTTTAAAATCTGTCAGTAAAATTTCAGGTTTTCATAAATTGTTTTTTATTTATCAAGAGTAATGGCGCTTTTAATGAGACGAGTAAGGCCAAACTTCCTCCTTTGTGGACCGAAGTAATAACATTCATAAGGAATTTTGAATTAATGAGACTACAGAAGCTACTTCTAAAACTTTCTTATGTATGCATGAATCCATGGAATCTACAATAAATCTTCAATCTTTTCTTAGTTTATAAAATTTTACAGGTTTTCATTTGAAATCAAATCATTGATAAAATCTACATTTCGTTAAAATTGGTTTTGAATTTCAATGCTAACTTTTGACGTTTCCATTTAATTTCATGGGATACAGGAACTTCAAAAACGAAGCAACTTTTTGTAAAGAATAAAAGAATTAAGGATGTTAAGGAGCTAAAAAACGCCCTTCACAGTTCACACCAGGAATCGCAGCCACATGAGTCACATCTTATTGGATTCCAATCCGAATTCCAGACCAGGCCACACCCGGGTTTTATTGAAAATAGTATTATTCTATACTGATAGACTACGAATATGATATTCTTGATCAATATGACTGTTTAGACACTAAAACATTCTAAAATTAAATATCGAACTAACTTCGAAACAAAACAAAATATGAATTACAAAGTTTTATTTTGACAGAAATTACATCCGTAGTTCATAAATTATAAAAGTTCTAGCTTGGCGGAATAATGCGCTGATTATAGATGAGATAATAAGTTCATAACTCACAAAAAGTCCCAAGTTTTCCCTGGGTTTAGATTACTCAAGTCCATTCAAGTCCCATCGAAAAAGTCCTAATTCTCCTTGAACGTAATAACGTTCAAATCAATGTTCAATCGGTACATCTGTAAGTTGGATTGCAATGCTGATGTACCTTGCTCAATCAGGTTAACAAGTAACTACTAACTTTACTGCTTCTGAATAACTACTGACTACTTTATTTACAACAACATAAGTATTTATACCAACTTTAGATTTCCATTTGTCAAACCAATCTCACAATGGCTCGCCTGTGCTGATGACCAATCAGATGCGACCTCGATTCCAGGAACAATTTTTAATCCCCACAATGCTAGATAATCCCTTAATCCCTTGAACTATGCACCTTGCATCATAGTTCCCTCCTCAAGTTTCAATGTCCCGTTGAAAGAAGAAAAATAATTAAAAAAACATACATCGTATTCGATCTGTTTAGCGGCTTTGGTCCTGTTCTTTCGGATCTTTAGTGCCATTTCGGGTCTACGTATCGGGAATTCAGGACTACGTATCAGGCTACGTACGGGCGGTTCGGGGCTATGTATCAGCAGGTCGGGGCTACTAAGTGGCGATTCGGGGCTATATAACGGCTCTTAGGTCAGAGACAGGGATGGCTCTTAGCATCGTCGGGTTAAAGACGTTCCGGGGATGGGGCTGAGAAAGGTTGCGACGGCAGAGTTTTTGTGGCCAGCTGGGAGATCCAGAAGCGTAACTAGAGAATTTTCGTGGGAGGGGGGGGGGGGGGGTTCGAAATATGTTCGAAATGCGAAGTAGATAGGAAATCCCATTTTGTCGCATGAATATTCGAATAATTGCATTCTTATTGTTGCAAATAATACATACAATGCCAATAAGTTAAAAAATATTTTATTTAATTTATTTTTATATTTAAAATATAAAATAATTACACTAATATGTATTTTTCCTTGGGGGGGGGGGGGGGGGGCGGGCCCCCCCCCCCTAGTTACGCCTATGGGGAGAGCATGTTGTCCATGGCTGAGAGCTAGGATTTCGGCTGCGGGCGCAGGATACAGATGGGTCGGCGCCAGTTTGCGTCGGAGCGGGGCGTCAAAAGGGCTGTTCGGAACACCGTTCCTTCGTCTGTAGGATTGCGATCATTTGGGCTGCGGTGGTGAGGGCGCTGGGTCAGTCGAGCAGCAGCTTCTCTGTTCAATTCTGGCGGCAGAAGTCGGCATGGCGGGTTCCGAGGGCGGTCGGTGTTCTTGTCCGTGGCAGTCCAACTGTTTAAGCGGGCGATGCGCTCCATGTGACGAAGTCGTGCAAGGGGTCAGTGGCGAAACCATTTATTTGAATGTATTCGTCAATCAACATACAATCCCGCTTTCTGGGATTTGAACTGCCAGATATCATTGTGGAGAAACCCCTCCACAGCGAGCTTGTAACAATATGGTGTGCGGTGTCTGCAAATGGCATCGTGGGTCCTTTTTTTATTGAGGATGATCATGGCAATCCTGTGACTGAACCAGATGCGGTAGAGATAAAATATTCTCACACCATTTCTGAAGGATATCATTAGATTCTGCTTTGCATGTAACCTGCCACTTCATATGCAATGTGTTGTTCGATAAAT
Source organism: Thereuonema tuberculata (assembly GCA_023159025.1). Taxonomy (NCBI): domain Eukaryota; kingdom Metazoa; phylum Arthropoda; class Chilopoda; order Scutigeromorpha; family Scutigeridae; genus Thereuonema; species Thereuonema tuberculata. The sequence continues at coordinate 79,349 of JAFIDM010079343.1, read as the reverse complement.
GAACTTTTGACAATTATTATCGTGAACAACCGAGATGCCAAAGATGATTGTGCAGAAACAATCAAATCCAAGGGAACAGCAAAGCCATTGTTATTCACGTTATGCTTTGTCGTGTGGACAATGCTATTCCCGTTGGCATAGTGATGGATTTGATGTGCTAAGTAAAACATCGCTGTTTTTACGCCATGTAGATTAACAGAATGTTAAATGTCAGGAAAGGCTTTATACGTTATTTGAAGATTGTGGAAATTCCAAAGGAATATAGGATTACCAAATATTCATGCAAGGAGAGTAAAGGACATTGCTGATTATTTATCACCTTTGAATTTCAATACGTAAAGGCATTCGAAAACAAGGAATCATTACTAATTTACCATCTATATTTTTCAGGGATTTCTTCGTAGCTTGGCAACGAAATCCATTATGAAAATTAGCGATTCAGAAGTTATTGTTTTCAAGACCATCTTCAAATATTTCTCTCAATGATTAAAGTATCTGGAATTACCTAAGGATTATCTAGGAGAAAACTGTAAGTTATCTTTTTTCTAGATTGATTTTTTCCAGCTGAATCTCAAGACGAGAGATTACGTGCAGGAAGGCCCATTTCAAGCAAGATTAGAGTTAAAGACATTAACTCGCGATTAAGAGACATTTTACATTAAGATTAAGAGACAAGTATTCTCTAATCAAAACATAGAGAAAGACATTTAACGTTAAAGTAAATAAAGAATAAAGTATATTCAAGATGAATTTCAACGTGTTGATTTACGATTGAAAGAACTGATAAACATAATTATTAGAGACGAACTTTTAATAATTTGCAGTAGTATATCAGAAGATAAAGAACAGCATTAGAAGAAGATGAATTGTACTCATAATATTGAATACTTATTAAATATGTTTTAAAAGTTATCTGATTTTCTTTTAGTGTCTATTTACATTCAATCCTTTTGCTCTAGATAAATACTCAGGATTTTTGTTGTAGGACCCACATTTATTCTTTAGGTAGGAATAAATAAAAGTTAAATAAGAAAAATATATCAATAACTACACAATGGTTCGAACAGGATGAGGCCACTTGCCACACAGCGAAGGACACGTTTCAACACGTCATTTCCCGTGGTACAGCCTTCGCATATTCGTTTCATTCACCTGATCTTACACCACAGGACACTTACTTGTGGGGTATACTGAAGGAAGCCATTCTCCGAGTGAACCCAGGTTCATTTACAATCCATTTACATCACAAAGTTGTGACATGCATAAGAGGAATTAAGGAACCTCTCTTCAGAGACATGTTTGAGAATGTCTGTGAGCGTTACGAGTACTGCCTGGAACGCAATGGACAGCAAATCGAATAAGTGCTAGGTCTCCGAAAACATGGACATATGTAGCGCAAGCTTCCTGTACTGTTTGCATTCTGTATGTTATCTACACAATTATTGTACACAAAATACTTCAGTAACATTTGTTTTGACGCATACTATATTTGTTTTTGTTTGTGTTTTGCGGATTCCGCAAAAAAAAGCAGCTTTATTTTAAAGACTGGTTATTTATTATTGAAATTACTAATTTTGAATAAGAATGTAGTGTTAATATCGAAGCCAAATTAATAATTCATTAGTAAGTGTAGATAAATAAGATATTTAAAAATGAAAGTCTCTGAAACTTATTTACTTACTTCTTTATTAAGTGTCGTTAACTAACTGAAGATCGTGGTTGAATAAGACATAGGATTAAAATTAACAGAAAGCGCGATAAGAAATGAACTGCTCTTTCATTTATCTAAAAAACAATAAAGTCAGATATTCCATTTGTTCTTATTTACTGTTTTAAGTGTATCGCTATAAACTACGTGGTATGACGTCACAGTTCAAACAATCGTTTGTTACGGACCATGATAGTACTACAATATTTGTATGTTTGGAGTGGGTTGTCTTCGATAAGACCAAAAAATATTTGAAAGCAGTTTTAAGATTTCAAGAAAGCCCACTTTATTGTTTGTTTTTTTTTCTTATTTTTGAGAATTCCTTATTTTTTGAATAGCATCAACACTTAGCAAGCTGCAGATTTGTCCTATTTTTCAGATTTGTATTCCCATAATACATTGCATCCCGATAGCAGCTCATTTGTGCACTGAAGTTATTTACTTTTTAATAGTAAAGTTCTAATAATAAATAATAATAAGGTAATAAATAAAGTTAAATAAATAATAATAAAAATTTTTAATAGTTCTAATAATACTGAAACTCGTTTCTTAAGTGTAAGACTACAAAAGTGTAAGTAACTTTTTTTTATACTCCAAATCAATAACTCTCGTGATCAAAACAATGTTATACGGCAGTACAAACCTGAAAAATATGCAAAATGCAGTGTGCTTTGTATTGCTGTTTTTCTTAACCCTTTCAACAATAAGGGAAAAATAACCCTACTAAGTTTAATTCTTAAAACTGCTTTCAGTCTTTCTTTTTTTGAATCCTTCTCAAAGAAAAATAAGCGCTAGTTAGAATTCTAGAGGCTATTATACAACATCTATGCATAGGTTTCAACTGATATAAATATCCCATGACTTGTAATGACATCACTTAAAAGATCTATTGATAAAACTATGATATTATAACTAGTTAAAGCTAGTTAGATAAAATCTATTACTTAAATTCAATTAAACTAAGACTCCTCTTACAAAAAAAAATGTAATATTCTTTACCTTGTCTTGAGTTTTATCCAATCCCGTTAAAAGTAGTATTTGAACTATTAAGAGATTGAAGCTAAGCTGACTATGAATTAAGATTCGTGTATTCCAAAGCGATCTGAAAGAGAAAAAAAAATAATTACTTAATTTAGTAATACACTGGTGCGAAATTAACAATATTACCCTGAAGCCATGGTCCCAAGCCATGGTCATACACTGCACATGATCATGAGTACGAGGTAATACGCCTGTGTACAGAGGCTACAGTTTGTGTCAAAAGACCATGTCATTACCCTGTGTACCCTCCTCCTGCATTGCTGATGGAGTACTCTGTACCCTTCTCCTGCTGCTGCACTCTCGTATGGAGACGATCGTAGAGGTGTCAAATGTCATCCTGGGAAAAGGAGTTCCACGCACATTCCACCTGGGGCACAGTTGGTGAAGGCGTGTCGCCGATGTTAGACGCCTTACAATCGCCCCTCTCTCTCTCTCTCGCCCCTTCCTTCTTGCTCTCTGCCGGACCTAAAGGACGATAGCCAATGATATCCTCGCCGTCCTCAGCGGAACCGTTCCACTCTGAATTCAAGTGCTTACTGCAGTAGAGCATCACAACCGGATCAACAGCCACACTTACGATCAGAACGTTCCGGCAAACCTCCTTACACACCCGGCTAAGCGAGGTACTCTCAATATCACTAAATGGAATAACTTGCCCGATAATAATCTCTTCGACTTCATCCTTTATACTGATGGCTCCAAGATGGAGAACAGGACTGGTTACGCAGTCATCATTAGACACTACTTTGACAACAACACTACATACCCTCATGAACAGACTCCCTGACGAAGCCACTGTTTTTCAGTCCGAAGTGGCTGTCATCTCGATGGTCATTTTCTGGCTTTGGATTTCGGAATAGAACAGGTGGTATTCGAGCGGCCATCGTCTCGGTCGCCATTTCTGTCCTGAGAGCAGTGGCAGGTTGCACCAATCGCACCATGTCTATTAAAGAGATATACCTCGCACTACTGTTATCAAATGCTGACAACAGAGACTCCGATACATCTCTGCACTGGACGAAGGTCCATGTGGGAACTACTGGCAACATATTTGGTGATATGGCGGCGAAAGAGGCTACCAGACTCCAGGAGATCATCCATCATATTCTCCTCCCTAGTTCTCACTCAACACATCTGACGAGAATCCAGCAACTCACCTCCTGCCAGACTCACTGGAATAACTCGGATAATGGTCGGCATACCTACAGCTTTATTACTCATATCTCCATTGGGCACCTACTGTGCCACAAGTTTGTCAACCAAATCATTACTGTACACGGCAACTTCCATATTTACCTCTTTCGTCACGCTCAGATTGACAACCCTCTGTGTGAAGAATGCAACACGAATACTCCTGAAACTGTCGAACACATTCTCTGGATCTCCAGCAACCCAAACAGACAGAGACACCGGTATCTCCTCGAGAGAGCCCTCCTTACTAAAGGGCTTCCATTGCCATGCAACGTCCATCGGCTAATTGTCAACGGCTCTCCTTTGCCTCCTCTTTTTGGAGAGTGATCGTTCTCCCTATTTCCCTGTTACCCTCTCTTGCCTACTCCTTCTCGTACCCACCTCCCTATATTTTTTTTTTGTCTCCAGGGTATGTGATTGTTGCGGCAATTAAGTCAAATGTCGAAGTCTCTCATTTGGTTCCCATTGACATCCTTCTAAGCAATCGACTGCGACGCTCTCCTGACGGCCTCCAGGTTTTTATTCTGCTTGGTCTCTCCCGCTCTTGGGGATCCGTCCTGCTCACGCTGCTTTGCCTGTCTCGTGGCAGGTACTTCATGGCTCCCTTGCTAAGATTCATTGAGTTGGTATCAGCTTTGCTCTTTCATGAATACGATCTCGCTCAAGCTTCCTTAACTGCACAAGCTGGCTCGCCTACGCCGTCCTGGCATGTCGACAATGTTCAGCACCACTTACTTACTACGGTGCTGCAAACAGCCGGTCACTTTTGCGGCAGATCAACGACTGCTGATAGGGGCTCGGATTGTCCTAGTACTCGCTTCCTAATTCTTCCACAGCGCTGCGCATTTTCAAAATCGCATTTACTGCCCTCTACCAGTACATTCGCAAATATAGTGCTTCCCATTCACCTCCTTACAGGTGTTAATTTTTCATTTTCCACCAGTGGATTAGCCCTTGAGTCACTAACAGTAGGAAACTGAAACAGCTGTTTCCCATTTTACCAATCTCCTCAACAGATTCGTCCATCTTTTACAACTCATTGTGTGACAGAAATCGATTATTAAAAACAAAAATGCTAGTTGATCTTTCCAATCTAAAACCAAGAAAAAAAATATCTATGTTTGTGATTATCAATGGTTTGCTTTCTGGCTTTAATTTATTAATTGCCATTGGTTTATATTGATTTATTTTGTTGTTTTGTTTTATTATCAAATTCCTTTTGTAATTTATCCTTTGAAAAGAAAAAATTGGGCTTCAATCCAAATATTTTCTGGAATGATATAAAATCTCAGAAATTTAACTGAGTTCGTTCAATTTGTAATTCAGAGTGAAGCATTGGTATTTTATTCTTTATTCCAGTAAAAGCAATTTACAAAATATCATATTAAGTAGGAATTAAAGTGTACCTGAATGCGGAAAAGGTAATTAAAGTTAACGTAAGGCAGATAGAAGAGAGAATGCATCCAACTATAGTAATTACTGAAAGCACTGAGCCATGCACTTCTGATAGCTGTAAAGAAAAGAAAAGAAGAAAATTGCATTGATTGATAGAATAATAAAATAAGAAATCTACATAAATTAATTCCTTTTTTGAAAAAACAATTATGATTGTAGATTATAATTATAACAATAAACAATTATACAATTAATTAGTTACTGTATTTTATTTCCTGAAATTCTTTGTAAAATTCCTAAATTAAGTAATATTCACCAATAATATTTTTTTTAATAACAAAACAAGCATAATAAAGCTCTCTGCCTTTTCTGACTTCAAACTGATATTTACGATAATATACACAATCAGACTTCACTGATAATAAAAAGATTTATAAAAATACAAAAATAGATAGTTTCGAAAGCCGGAAGACAGACTTTCGAAATAACTATTTTTATATTTCTATAAATCCTTTTATTATCATTGCAGTCTGCTCGTTTACTTTACTATTACATCTGCATGTTAAAAAGCTTCTATTGTTGTTTATGATTTTTAGACAGTCATCGAGGGACCAAAATTAAAAAAAGACAAATAAATAAATAAATAAATAAATAAATAAATAAATAAATAAATAAATGCGATGGGGTCTTGAAGACAATAATTATCGAAGTATCTCATTTATCTAGTATTAGCAGGAACTGACCACAAATAGATGAAACGCTAGATTTTATTAACTAATCGACAGATGTCCACGAAATTTAGCATATGAATAGAAGATCACTCTTTAGGAAAAAATGGCCAAGAACTTGTCGAAGAACTACTTTTAAAGATTATTATTGGGAATCAAAAAAATCTTTGGATGGGGTATCTCAGCAAATACACAACTGATGTACATTTCACAACAGCAGATACTTTTAACCCCCCCCCCCCCCGATGGCTCTTTTTTTTGCTGCTTTACTTTATTAGCGATAGCCTGTAAGTATTAAGAATTCTAGCTGTAATATGTTATGCATGTTTCCTAATTATTGCATATTCGGCCCCGAGGTATTGGCATGTCAAGTTTTGCGGTGATCGGACAATTTTCGCGGGGTGCTTATTTTTTTTTTGTCAAGGATTGTATTTGGTGGCCATAGGTATCGCTGTCTCAAAAAAAAATTGCTTGAGATCGGATATCCCGGCCACTGCATCACTGATGTGAATTTTGCAAAAGCTTACACTTTTTTTCATACGATAACCCTCTTACTGCGAACCACCTCTGCTGCTTCATTATTACTTTGTTAGCAATAGCCTGTAAGTATTAAAAATTCGTACCTCTAATACGTTATGTATGTCCATCAGAACAGCATAATTTGTTAAATGATCGCATTCACAAATTGTTCGTCCACGTTGATTTTCTAATACATTACAGCCAGACGAATCCCACATAGCATTATTCCTGTTAAAAATGAAATAATTAGACTAAATTATTAAAGTATGGATTTTAAGTCATAATAAAAATTCAATACTTCATAGTAAAATATTGATTGACATTTTACAAATATGATAGTGTCACGGGTTTATTTCAGTAATAATATTTCCACCAACACCAGGATTCCACCAACACCTTATTTGTTTATGCAGTAATAACAAAAGTGTAATTACATATTGGCTTGCTCTGATATATACGAAAAATATAAGAATCATATAATGTTTAGTCGCAAGATGGTATCATCACCAACTGATCCAGAAGAATTGAATGTTTCTCTGATTAGTGAATATTCTAGAAATAGTATAACAACAATATAATTAAAAATACTTAAAAAACTAATTTAGCATTTGAGAAAAACAAATGCAAATACAAAACAGCGGCATTATTTTGTAATAAAATAATTAATAGTACTAAAATAAAATAGTAATCTATGATATACTTTTGTATAAGTTGTGTCTGTTAATTTTAAGAGATCAGTAAGTATTTGCAGCTGTAGGAAGAAAACTTTCTTAATTATGAAGTTTCATGAATTTACTTATTGTAATTCTCTTTTTCGCTAAATGGTGCTACTTAAAATACACTCATGTTTGTGAAAAATGGAACACCATGAAGGAAACATGCAAACGAAGTGAAACTTACAGGAAATGTAAAGCATGGTATGAACTGCAAATGATTAAAATTTGCGAATGATTGCACATGCCTAGACTCAGCAGCGCCCTCTGAACTGTCGTGTAAGAGCATATAAGTAGAGGACTGTTGTGGATCCAGCCACGTAGTTTTTCATCGTCAGTGAGCTGTACAGGTGCCTACTGGAATCAATATGCCTCGTCGACATCAAAGGGCGTCTTATAAGCAAGTTTAAACGGGGCCTAATTATCGGCTTGTGAGACGGACGATTTTCATACCGCTGCTCATTAATTGCTGCTCATACGGAGCATAATGCCTCGAGTGCGGAAGCAATGGACTGACGAGAATAGGACGAGTCGAAAATGGGAAGTGGATCACAAAATGGAACGACACCACGGGATGATAGACGCCTTATCCGCATAGCAGTGACGGATCATTCAGCTTCTTCTCTAGTGTTAGCACAACGTCGGAACACTGCAACAGGTCTGACTTTGTCTAGTTCCACGGTTCGACAGCATCTGCAGCGTAGAGGACTGCGTGCATGTATTCCTTTGCGGAGAATTCCCTTGGGCCTGAACCATCGACGCCTCAGGCGACAATGGGCTTACGAACACCCACTGGCATGCAGGTTGTCACCATGTAGTGTTTTCGGACGAGTCCCGCTTCAACTTGTATTACAACAATGGCCGCATACGCATTACACGATATCAAGGTGAGCGCCATCTTCCAGACTGCATTGTCCAGCGACATACTGCACGAATGATAGGCGTGATGGTTGGGTGAGCAATTGGGTATCGCAGGGATCTCGGCTGCTACGAATTGTTAACATTCTCAATTGCAACCCCTACATCAGGGAAGTTGTGAAGGCTGAAATCGTACCCTTCCTTCAGCTGACTCCTGGAGTCATATTCCAACAAGACAACGACCGAACAGAAATGTCTTCGAAGCAAGGCAAATACCCATTTTTTCCCTGGCCTGAATATTTTGTCTGGGATATAGTCACTTGGCAACTAGTCCGTCGTTGTAATCCAGAAGCCAATACCGATGAACGGTCTATTTGGATAGAAGCAGCATGGTAGGCGATACCCAGAGCCGTCGCATGGGCGGGGCGACCGGGGCAATCACCCTGTGCGCCGCGGCCAGGGGGGCGCCGTGGCAACGGCAAAAATAAAAAATATTTAGAAATTTCGTTTTTTTTTTGGTTGTAGAATTTTGGGATGGTGGGGGGGGGAGGGCGCAAATATCAAGTATTTGAATCCTTACAGATAGGTGTAATGTCGGGTGGGTGCACGTGGGATTGAGTTTGAGGGGAGGGGGGCGCCTGACGAAATCATGCCCCGGGCGCCAACAAACCACGCGACGGCCCTGGCGATAACCCAAGAACACATCCAATTTGATTCGATGCCACGACGTGTAACAGCTTTTATTGCAGCTCGTGGAGGCTTTACAGCATACTGATTTGTTGCAAATATTATTGTTACATTGCACTGAAACTTTAATCGTTTGTATGTATCACTATTAGTAATGTGTTTAAAAAGTTTCCTTCCATTCGGATGGTTCGTTCATGGTGTTGCAATTTTCAGAAACATTAGTGTGGAACAATTAGATGATTTTTATTTTATTTCTACAGCAGTGCATTTAAAATTCTTCTTTTTAGCGGTCCATTTGGGAGTTATTGAATTTGTCCTGTACGTCCATCCGTCCGTCCGTGTCTGTTCTCCCCTAATATATCCCGAACGCAAGGTCGGATCGATATACAGACTTCGTTCTGAATACGGTGGCCGAAACCAGGTTTGGCAGGATTTTAAAGGACAATTGCTTATTTCACTAGAATGTTCCACGTCCCGTAATATTCTTCCCCGGGTCGTCAATTGTCAAAAGTACATTAAACATCGAAGCACTATACAACTCATTTAGTGAGTATTTTATTCTGAAGGATTCATTAGCCATTGTAAGCAAAGATGAGTGTCGGGGAAATAGTGGGTTTCTGTTTTCAGAAATTTACAGAATGGAGTACGGAATTTTCTTAAGTAAGTTTTTCAAACAAGCCGAGCAAAGTTCAGATGCGTTTGTGGAAAGAGTATCCTCACATATGATCTTGAAGCGGACCGATTTCAGAAAAATGTGTCTGCCTAACTTATTTAGACCTGAGCTGCTAATTTGAGTAACCTCTGCAACATTTTCATGCAAAGAGTTTTAGGATAAGTAAAAAATAATAGCACTATTGAAAGCTATTAGCAGCAGCAATGAGTCATAGAGGCCATATTGATTTTACAGCATGATTTTGTAGCATTTTATGGCATGACTGTACAAAAGCAAAAAAATATAAATGTAATTCATAAAATCAAATTGCATAATTGTATGTCACATAAAGCTGGATTTAGATTTTTGTTAATAATTATAAAGCTTTCTAATGAAATTCTTGTTTATCAACATGTATGTGATCTCAAACATTATTTTAAATATAATTTGAATACCATTTTCTCGTTGTTTTCAGTTTGCTACTGGAATTTTCGGGGTTACTGCAAATTTTGTCCCTTATTTTCATCTTGAACACCTGGCTACCCTGAGCCAAATAAATAAATAATAGTAAAGCATTTATCACTCCTATAGAAAAATAAGCTCTCTAAGCTACTGGGTTCATACACCATTGAAAGATTTTCCTTCTTTCTAAGCCTTTACTTAAGTTTCATTTGAATTGTAGGAATCGGGTATTTATTTCTGACTACCCGTTCGATTGCGGACCGAGTCGACTGTTTGTTTCCGCAAACAAACAATCGACTGTCTCAAACTGTTATAGATACGGTCGAATAAAAATAGATTGTATAGTAGACACTCTAAACTAAAGCATACCCAAATTTCAAGACGATCGAATCAGTAGTTGTCCACGAAACAATTCCCCAAATTTCACCTTTTTCCAGTGGACAGTCGACTGTCGTTGCGCGGTGGATCACTCTCCAACACTCCATATTTCTCTGGTTCTTCTCTCATTGCGTCACACAGAGAGGAAATGATAAAAAATACCGGTACTTAATAATTTGAATATAGTTCTTGTGGCCAAATGGATACGACGTCTGACTTCAGATCAGAAAATTGTGATTCCTGTCATGGAAATTTCATTGTAGAAATTCTTTCTATTTTTTGAAATTGATAAAGCACAAGTTCAATTTCCGCGTGGGCTTTAATGGTTCGCCCTTAATTTTATGCTTTAACACAATTTTTTTTTTACTTATCTACTATTTCTATTTACTATGGTGTTTGAGGAACTATGAATTCTTATCAATCCTTTTTTTTGAGATTGTTGTTATTCCTAATTCTCATATTCCTTCTCATTGTATGCTCGAAATTTTTATAATGAACAGAACCTAATTGGCTTACTTCTTTGTACAGATAGTTGGATATCATAATTTTGAAATTACATTCACAATATTTTCGTTTGATTGAAAACGAAATGGCTCTCCTATATTATACGTTATTTATATTGAAAAAGAAAAAAAAAAAGTCTTACAAATCTGACATATTCCAGAAAACGCAGTAAGGAGTTCCTTCAAGATCTGGACTTGTGTGTGTAAAATTTAGGATAATTTTCTGCTCCTCAAATTTTATTTTTGTTGAAGAAGAATTGAGTGTAAAACCCAACACTTCAGTAACAATCTTACTTCGACTTCCAAGATTTCTGAAAAGTCAAAAATAAAATATTATTCTGTTCCTAAGTATTCCAATTTCTTAAGAAGAAACCTTTGTTTTACATTATTTTTCTGAATTAATTATTTCTAAGGTGTATCTACTCTTGAAAGAGGAAAGAAGTCTCTCACCTGTTAGTAAATGTAGTTAAGATGTTACTTAGATTTTTATAAAGCACACCTACGAATCGAATTTCTCCTTCTTCCATTATTTTGTGAACAAAACCTTTTGGTAAGATGATTGTGGAATTTGAATCTTTTTTATCAGGAAACGTCAAACTAGAGTTTCCGTAATGAGACACCGGATAACTGCTAATTTCCATTTCTGTAATAAAGTTGGGGTACAAATTTTATAATTAAAATTTAAATGTTAAAGCTAGAATTGTTTCCTTTACATGTTATGGTCTCATCTTTAGTTTTATACATATGTTATTAAATGTATATAACTATAAGAATAAATACTGTATTTCTCTTAGCTTTGGTTTATATAATTACTATTTCTTTCCAATGCTCAGACATTTGGATGTAAATTCAAAGTATATTTCGAGGGCTCTATGACAAAGGCCTAAGTGACATTTTTGTAAAAATTGAGTTACATGTCTTAAGTGAAATCCGAGAACCATATCTTTCATATGAAAAAGACCTAACTGAAAATTTTATTGCAACTGGTAGAATTCTACTTCCATAAAAAGCTACTTCCATAGAACTGGCAAGGCAATACAAACATAAAACCCTTAATAACTCGGAATGGAGATTTTGTCACTTAGGCCTTTATGTCATAGAGCCCTCGATTTATCCTATGAATAACAAAGAAAGGGTATATATATTATTTAAAGGAATCAAATAGAAATAGAAATTAATTAGCAATGGGATCAATTGGAAGTTTTCTCCATACTGAAGAAACAGACAAACAAAGTCTGGGAAGACCTTTTTTTGGAAAGTTGCCTAATTCATAATTACTGATAAAATTTCAAAAAAATAAATAACCAGACCTGACTTGATATTTTTATAATAATTTCGGGATTCGTTATTCATCTAATTGTAGACATTTTTTCAATTATTTGCAAATTCAGTTGTTAAAAATAGTTTTTTAAAAATTTTAAATATGTATGTATTTCAATGTATTTTTTTTTAAAAAAAGATGACTTCATTTAAAAATAGTCTTTATTTAATTCACAATGGTTAGGCAATATTTACTATGTTCTCATTATTTCATTAATTTTAAATACTTTACAAAAAAGTAGAATTTTTATTGCCTCTTTATAACGCAACGATTTGTGCTTAATAATTTAATCAGCACATTTTCACAAACTAGCAATTCTTCGGTTACCATGATTCTATAATGTTTTCATGGTTTTTTTTAACACTTTAATAGGATTTGCAGCTATTCCTATAGAACCGAATATTCCTAATATTCCTAATATTTCTATAGAAACATCGTCTGTCCATTGCTGATTTAATTTTCAAATTTCAGTTTTATGCAAAAGAAAAAATTATCATTTGTATTTCTCTATTAACAAACTGTAATTCGACAATAAGATGCAGGCAATTATAATACATGTATTTTCGGTTGAGATATATCAAATCATCCTATTAATATACAAAAATTGTCCGGATATTTGTAAATTTGTAAATTTGTAAGCAGAGTCGGAGAAATAGCCAATCACAGTGCAGCGTTGGAACACATTAGACGTGACGTCATGTCCATGTTTAAACATGGCGTCTCTAATATTCGTCCCACTTCACCGCGACGAAGCGCGATTACACAATTATTATCAGCGTATTGAGATTTTCTTTCCCACATAAATGAAGTTTACAGTGAAATGCATGAAGTCCGTGCGTCAAAATTTATCAGAGAGTTTCTAAAACCTCGGTTTTTACATAATTTCGGCTTTGTAGCCGCTCGCTCACTAATCAACGAAGTAGGGGAACATGTGCCTTCATTGTTACCCAGACATGATTATTGGTATAGGCTGTTGAACATTCGTTATTGTTATTGTTATTGTTGAAACTGGTAAATCAGTTTTTTTATTTTCTTTTATTTTAACAAAATTTGACTTAGTCATTCAAATTATATATTGGCTGTTGCGAAAGTTATGATTTTTAGAAAATGAGCTTTGAACATCTTTTTCAATCTTGTGTTTTTCAAAAATTTCAGGGTATTTCAAAAATGTGGCATTTGTTTTACTTCCGTTAATATTGCCTCAATTTCGACGAGCCTATTCTTTTAGGGAAGTAGGTTGCCATTATGCTTCATAATGAGAAACCGCAGCGCCGGCTACTACGAAATTGGTAAATCAATTTTTTTTTATTTTTTTATTTTAACAATATTATAATATTATTTTCACAAATAAGCCGATATTCAAATAACATGTGGGCTGTTATGGAAGTCATGGCTTCTAAAAAAATTAGCTTAGAACATCTTTTTCAATCTTATGTTTTTCAAAAATGTGGAATTTGTTTTACTTCCGTGAATATTTCACTGGTCGCAACTAGTAATAAAATAATGATATAACAATAAAAAATACACACATAAGTAAGGATTCACTAAGATATTTTAAACAACAGGACAGTTGTTTGTTTTCCTAACCATCATCAGCTGGATCCGCCCAGTATTTTAACAGCTCAGTCATTTCAAAAAACATATGAAGAAAACAAAAGTCAACACAATAATAGCCCTCCATATTAAAAAAACAATAATATATAAGTTAAGAAAGACATTTAATCCCCGCTAGCAGCCGCTTAGTTTATAAAGGATTAAATTATAGGAAAAAACATATAACACCAAATTTTAACTGCAGAATCATAATGACATCACAATTAAAAACATAGATGCACAATAAGTAAGGATTCACTGAGCTGTTTTTAGTATTTTTGATACCGGGAATCCGGGACAACTGATTTCCGCACATAAAATTTGTTGTAATATATATTATTTTCCAATAATTTAATGTCTATATATAAAAAGAAAAGTCCTGACTGATTGACTGACTCACTCACTGACTAACTCATGTACGCCCAGCCCAAACCCTTAGATCTATAAAGCTGAAATTTTGCACAGAGGTTCCCTTTATGATGTAGACAAGGAATAAGACCGGATTTTTTGAAATTCCCACGGGATAGTAATAAAGTGGATTTATATTTTAGCTTTAAAGTTGCCTTATTTCTGTGGGGCGGCTTGGATGCACGACGAGAACCGAACATTACCTAGAAACCGCCATCAACTAGTGAAGAATTACCGTGAAGGGCCGAATTTAACGCGGGTGAAACCGCGGGACACCTGGCTAGTCCTTTATAAACTAAGCGGCTGCTAGCGGTGATTAAATGTCTGCCCTTTGTTATTCTTAATTTACTTATTGTTATTTATTAATATGGAGGGCCATTATTGTGTTGACTTTTCTTTTCTTTATATGTTTCTTGAGATCACTGAGCTGTTAGATACTGGGCGAATCCAGCTGATGATGGTTAGGAAAACAAACAGCTGTCCTGGATTCCTGCTTTCAAAAATGCTAAAAACAGCTCAGTGGATCTTTACTTATATATATGTGTGTGTGTGTGTTTTTTATTGCGATGTCTATGATTTCCGCAAGTAAAATTTGTTGTTATAAATAAAGTAAATATTCTAAAGATTAGTTAATTTCGGTTCAAAAAGTTTTTAAATATTAACTATCTTAAAATAAATAATTAAATTTTGATACAATACCAAGATTCTTTTTCGCAATTTTAATATTTCCATTTCTGATATATTTGGAGGTAATGAATCCAGATTTTTCTAGTGTTATCAGTAGCTCAGACCCCAAAGTACTTCTGTTATTCTGTTAAGAAGTTAAAAAAAAATATTAAATAATGAATAGGTTTAAACACATTAACAATCCATTAGGAAGCTATTAAAATTAAAAATATTGATGTATATAATTTTGTGACAAATAATTTTTGTTGGAATAGACAAAACGTCATTCTTAGTGCGCATGTGCGGGATGAAGATTGAATCCGGATTTTCCGGGAGACGTTGCTTGTATTGTTAAGTAACTAAGATGTCGACAACCAATATAAGTAGATGTAAGTTTTAAATATATAATCAAATGAAATACTCTGCTGAGTTTCTTTAAACAAAACAACAGGTTATGGTACACACAACGCTTCCAAATGCGCCTGAACTATCTAGAAGGAAATTATTAAATACTTTTGGAAAAAGTGATAAGCCTTTAAGCCTAACTTTCGGAACTGACGGACAAGTGCAAACAGAAAGATGCATAGAATTATAGAACCGTTAACGAAAGACAATTTTGATATTTAGAAGATAAAAGTTCAAGCCTTGCTTATCAAAAATGAATCGTGGACATACGTAAATGGTAGTAGAATTAAGCCAAAACTTTTAGAAGGAGATTCTAATTCTCAAAGACCAATCGAAGACTGGATAATAGCTAACGAAAAAGCGAGAGCAGATTTAATCCTGACGATTAGTTCGGCGGAACTAAAACAAATAAAAGGATGTGCCACATCGCATGAGATTTGGGAAAAGTTGCATCAAATCTATGAGTCACAAGGACCTGCTCGGAAGGGGATGCTACTAAAGAGACTAATTTTGCTCAAAAAGCAAGGAGGTGAAAATATGAGTGATCATTGGGACAATTTTTTCGACATCGTAGATAAGCTGGAGGAAGTGAATTTAAAGCTTGTGGATGAACTACTTACAATATTACTGCTGTATAGTATCCCTGATGTGTATGACTCCTTCAGAATAGCAATAGAAACTCAAGAAACATTACCTCTCCTGAAATACTTAGGATTAAGATGATGGAAGAGTTTGAAGCTAGAAAGCGAGATTACTTGAACAGTGATTCAACAGATGCAATGTACGCTTGCAGAAAAAATTGAGAGAAAAATAAAAATTGTAATAAAGAAAAAGTTACAAATAAAGAAGAGGTCAAATTTAAATTTAAATGTCATAGATGTAATAAAGTTGGTCACATGGCAAAAGATTGTAGAGCTAAATTACCTAGTAAGAGAAAACAACAGTCTACTAGTTGCCATACAACGAAACACGTTGAAACATCAATGGAAGTTAACACTGTTAATCATTAAGGAAAATGGTGTCTCGATTCTAGTGCATCATCTCACATGTGTGCAGATAAAGGAAGTTTTATTAAACTTGAAAAAGCCGAAACATCAACTTTAAGACTAGCAGATGACAAAACTACAGAAATAAAAGGAACAGGAACTGTAAAAGTTAAAATAAACAATAACTCAACTGTTAATCTTCACGATACGTTGCTTGTACCTGACCTTCGATCGAATTTACTATCAGTGGGGAAAATGACGAATTACGGTCTCAAAGTAATATTTGAAAGGGCTAAAGCGATTGTGATAAATCCAAAGAATAAAAGGAAAATAATGTCTGCCAAAAAGAAGGAAGGTCTTTATTTTGTATCTGAAATGAAAGAAAAGATCAGAATTGCAGAAGAAGAATGTAATTCGATTCAAGAATGGCACGAGAGGTTGGACACCTAAATGAAAGGAATTTAACGGGTTAATGACCCAGAATAAAGTGTACGGACTAAAATTGGATACAAAGGAAAAACTAAATCCTTGTGAAATATGTATCAAAGGGAAACAAACCCAAGCACCTTTTCCAAAGGCAAGTGAAAACAGATGTGAACAAACGTTGGAATTGATTCATACAGATATTTGTGTTCCGATGCCAGTTCAATCCCATGGAGGCTCCAAATATTTTACTACGTTCATCGATGATAAGTCACGATGGTGCGATGTTTACTTCTTGAAGAAAAGAAGTGAGATCTTAGACGTTTTTAAGCAGTCAAACTGAGAAGAAAATTAAATGCTTAAGATAGGACAATGGAACTGAATATACTAGTGGAAATTTCAGTGAATTCCTACACGAGAATGGAATTAAACGCCAGTTGATTGTAGAATATACACCTCAACAAAATGGAGTAGCGGAAAGGGACAATCGAACTCTAGTCGAAATGGCCAGATGTTGATCCAGGCTGGATTACCTACAACTTTTTGGGCAGAAGCAATTCTTACTGCAACCCACATTAGGAATAGATGTCCTTCACGAAGTTTAAAAGGTGAAATTCCATTTACACTGTAGAAAAGCAACAATAAAATATTTCCGTATTTTTGGAACAAAAGCGTTCAAACTTGACAAAACACCCAACAAAGGAAAGTTCAAGTCAAGGTCAAAGGAATGTATTTTCATTGGTTACTCGCCAGAATCAAAAGCATACAGAGTTTGGGATCCAAAGTCAAGAAAGGTCTACCGAAGTAGAGACGTCAAGTTTATCCATGAATTCCAACCAAATAGGGAAATAGAAGGCCTCATTGATGACGAAGTTTTATTCAAATGGACAAACACCACCAATAAGGAGGATATTTTCTCAGAGGAAGCTGACAAAGAAGCCGATCCACAAGATGTACTTAAGGAAAACATTTAGAAAATGAAGAAAGGACAAGGTCGACCAAGAAAAATTCGAACTGGAAAACCAGGAATACCAAGGAAACAATATGTGATGATTCCTAATACGTCAGAAGAACAGTCTGAAGCAAGTGAACAAGACGTTCAAATTAACGACGAAGAAAACCAAAAAGAATCAGCGGAAAGCGAAACAGCTGAAATGATTAGCATTGGTGAATTCGAAGATCCTGTAACAGCTACAGAAGCTCTTGTCTCCCCCGAAGCAAGTGAATGGAAACAAGCAATGCAAAAAGAATATGAAGCATTAGTCAAAAATAAAACTTGGACACTCGTTGATCGTCCAAAAGAAAGACAAGTTGTTGGTTCAAGATGGATTTTAAGAACCAAATATAAAGCAGATGGTTCAGTTGAACGCAGGAAAGCAAGAATCGTAGCAAAAGGTTTTTCACAAAAACCAGGAATTGATTTTCAAGAGACTTTTTCTCCCGTCGTTAGACTGGAATCAATTCGATTGATGATGGCTATGGCAGTAGAGTTGGAACTCGAAGTACATCAACTCGATTTCGTCAGTGCATACGTAAATGGAGAAATCGAAGAAGAAATTTACATGGAAATTCCGGAGGGATTGGAAAACATAATGCCAGGAAATATTTCGACAGCAACCTTCGAAAATAAAGTTTTCAAAATATATAAAGCTTTATATGGTTTGAAGCAGTCGGGAAGACAATAGTATAAGAAACTCGACTACGAGCTGTAACGAATGGAGTTTAAACCATTAAATGCAGATCCCTGCATTTTCATAAAGAAACGGCATGAAGAAACTACAATAATTGCAGTTTATGTTGATGATCTATTGATCGCTTCAAGCAATGTTAAAACCCTACAAACAATTAAGAAGAATTTGGCAAAGTCATTCGAAATGAAAGACTTAGGACCAATGCATTATTGTTTGGGAATACAGTTAAAACAGGACATACAAAAGAAGCAGATTACAATTAATCAAAGTAAATATATTCAAGATATATTAAAATGTTTCGGAATGGAAAATTGCAAGCCAATTTCAACACGCCTTGATCCAAATAGCAAGTTGGCGAAAAATGCGAAGCCAAAAGCAGAGGATGAAGAAAAGGAAATGAAGAAAATTACTTACCAGAATCTTGTCGGTTCATTAATGTATTTAGCCACATCCACACGTCCTGATATCTCATATGCTGTAAGCATCTTAAGTCAATTCAACACTGACTACAACCAAGAACATTGGAAAGCGGGAAAAAGAGTCTTACGCTACTTAAAAAGGACAGAAAACTACGGTTTGACATTTACAAAGACCAAGGAAGAACTTATTGGTTTTGTAGATGCTGATTGGGGTGGAAATACCATCGACCGAAGATCATATACTGGTTCTATTTTCAAACTGGCCAATACAGCCATAGGATGGGAAGCTAGAAAACAGCGAACAGTCGCCTTATCAAGTGCAGAAGCAGAGTATATGGCAATATCGGAAGCTGCAAAAGAAGCTATGTATCTCAGGAAATTTATAGCAGAAATTATAGGAAATTTCGAAAAGTTCAACGATAATTCCGGTGCCAGATACATGACCGAAAACCCAGTTTTTCATAACCGAACCAAGCACATTGATATCAGATATCATTTCATCCGTGAAGCAGTGCAAAATAAACAAGTGACTGTAAAATATTTACAAACAGAAGAAATGCCTGCAGATGTAAAGACAAAAGGACTGTTTACTCCAAAGCATGTAAAGTGCATCCAGTGTATTGGACTGTCAATGATACCCGCATGAACAATTAAATTATGGACTGTTTAAATTAAAGTTTTAATTTAACTAATGTCATTTTGAGGGGGGGGTGTTGGAATAGACAAAAGGTCATTCTTAGTGCGCATGTGCGGGATGAAGATTGAATCCGGATTTTCCGGGAGACGTTGCTTGTATTGTTAAGTAACTAAGATGTCGATAACCAATGTAAGTAGATGTAAGTTTTAAATATGTAATCAAATGAAATACTCTGCTGAGTTTCTTTAAACAAAACAACAATTTTCTTGTTGACAAATTGTAATTTCTTCTTCAAGGAGAAGCCTGACTATCACAAATTATGATTTACGTTCATTTCACATATGCAAACTAGCAGAAAGTACCATGCTTCGCGCAGGATACAAAACAGATATCCTGATGTGGACGAGAAAGAAAGTGAAATTGGGAGATTACTTCGAAACTTTCCTAGCTGGGAAAACATCACGTGATCGTTACAAATAATGTTATATTCTTATTATATCCGAAAACACCGTATAAGTATCCTTCAAAGTTTGCCCATACGCCCCAACCCTCCCAGATGCGATATTATGCTCTTTAGGTTTGGATATCGCAGATTCGATCAAATAGTATCTTTTCGATAAAAAACGCTCCTACCAAATTTTGTGTTTCCACCTGAAGCAGTTTCGGAAATACGCATACCCCTCCAAGACAGCTTAGCCTTCCTGTTTACACCCCTTACGGCCCGAATATGGAAAATTCGTCGACCAGGGCATTTCACATGGCGTGTTGTAGGGCAGAAAATCGGAAGAAAAATTCTTTTTACGGATTTGTCTTCTGAGTGGTTTTCGGAAGCCATTTCACATGACTTGAAATCGTCGATAATTTTTTTACAGGAAATAACGTTAATATCCGGTCTAAAACGGAAGTGGAAATTACTTTCTTTGGCACGAAATGAAGAAAACTGAGTTGTGCCCGATTTTAGTCCAGTCATTAGACAAAAAAAAAGGTGTTTTGGTGCAAAAGGTTGAGGAGTTTTGAAACTTGGCAGAAATGTAGACTTGGGTGC
Organism: Thereuonema tuberculata; assembly: GCA_023159025.1. Taxonomy (NCBI): domain Eukaryota; kingdom Metazoa; phylum Arthropoda; class Chilopoda; order Scutigeromorpha; family Scutigeridae; genus Thereuonema; species Thereuonema tuberculata. Next base: position 58,920 of record JAFIDM010079343.1, on the reverse strand, counting down.
CCTAAGAATGACGCTAAGTTTGCGACCTCGAGCGACCGCCGCTCGCGCCGCCATCTTGAAAAAATGGTGCCTAAAATCAGTTTTTTGCTTATAACTCCGATCTTATAGGTTTTAGAGAAAAAGTTTCTGTTTAAAAGTTGGAGAGAATAAATGTTGCTACAAATTTCCTTATATACATTTTTTTGTCAGACTAATAGTTTCCGAGTAACAGGGCCAAACAGTAGAACGATTTTTTGAAAATTGCAGAAAAGCGGCATTTTGAAGCTACGTTTTACCAATTATCAGCCAAGTAGCGCACCCAAAGTACCTTTATCTAATAAATAGAAAACTTGCCCAGCGCGGATCGTCCACCATCACGAAACCCACATGAGAACCGAACTCGGGACTCACAGGTGAGAGGCCGATGTCTTAGCAACAACGCCAACCGCGCGGCATGCCCTAAGTCTAAGTTTGCGACCTCGAGCGACCGCCCCTCGCGCCGCCATCTTGAAAAATGGCACCCAAAATCAGTTAGAAACTCCATTCCTATAGGTTTTAGAGAAAAAGTTTCTTATTAAAAGTTGGAGAGTATAAATGTTGCTACAAATTTGCTTATATACATTTTTTTTTGTCAGACTAATAGTTTCCGAGTAACAGGGCCAAACAGTGGAACGATTTTTTGGAAATTGCAGAAAAGCAGCATTTTCAAGCTACGTTTTATCAATGATCAGCCAAGTAGCGTACCTAAATTAGTTTAATGCAATAAAGTAATACAAACCACTGATTCTATCACCTCGTTTCCACACCACCCACTAGGTAGAATTGAGCGGCGCGTTTTTTTTAATATGGTATCCCCGGGAGGCTGCTTCTGACGTAGCGCGAACGGCATCGAGCCCATGCTTCGTTTTCTGCCAGTCGTATTGCTCAGGATTTTTTTCTTTGGCACACCACATCGGATCGTCTACAAAGGACACAGTAGATTCCCTTCGCTTCAAAAAAATTGTGAAGTCTGTGTTCAAGAACAAATTTAATCTCGCGTCGCTGCCACCCCCAAGATTTGCTGCGAGGCAGCATTTTCTGCGAACATACCACCAAGTCGCGATGTGGTGTGCAGCGAAAAAAATCCTGAGCAATATGGCTGGCAGAAAACGAAGCATGGGCTCGATGCTGTTCGCGCTACATCAGAAGCAGCCCCCGACACCATTTTGAACTCGATATCCTGTAAATGTAAAAAAGGCTGTGCAGGAGCGTGTGGATGTCGAAAAACGGGCATAAAGTGCTCGGTGCTGTGTCTGTATTGTAAAGGGACAGCATGTTAAAACATTCCCGATTTTGTAGCGGATTCCGATTCCGAAGATCCATACGAAGTTGATGACGTCCTTGATTCGTTGGAGTGGGTGTTAAAGAAGACGGGGGACGAACAAGATTCTAAAGAGAGTGAACATACTGAACCAGGGACATCGCTTAGAGCAAAATGACAGAAAACTCGAATGTAAGTTTGGAGCATGGAGTAGTCCTCCCTGGGACACCACATTAAAAAAAACGCGCCGCTCAACTCTACCTCGTGGGTGGCGTGGAAACGAGTTGATAGAAGCAGTAGTTTGTATTACTTTATTGCATTAAACTGATTTAGGTACGCTACTTGACTGATAATTGGTAAAACGTAGCTTGAAAATGCTGCTTTCCTGCTATTTCCAAAAAATCGTGCTACTGTTTGGCCCTGTTACTCGGAAACTATTAGTCTGACAAAAAAATGTATATAAGCAAATTTGTAGCAACATTTATACTCTCCAACTTTTAATAAGAAACTTTTTCTCTAAAACCTATAGGAATGGAGTTTCTAACTGATTTTGGGTGCCATTTTTCAAGATGGCGGCGCGAGGGGCGGTCGCTCGAGGTCGCAAACTTAGACTTAGGGCACCCAAGTCTACACTTCTGCCAAGTTTCAAAACTCCTCAACCTTTTGCATCTAAAAAGTACCTAATGACTGGACTAGAAGGCATAACGCTAAGAGACAGAATTCGCACCCTGCGCTGTCAACGGTTGGCTGACTGATGAGTCATCAAACGGACGAAACGCTCCGTTCCTGTCTCTTCCCAATCTCTACATAAACATTTATTTATTAGATAAAGGTACTTTGGGTGCGCTACTTGGCTGATAATTGGTAAAACATAGCTTCAAAATGCCGCTTTTCTGCAATTTCCAAAAAATCGTTCTACTTTTCGGCCCTTTTACTCGGAAACTATTAGTCTGACAAAAAAAATGGATATAAGGAAATTTGTAGCAAGATTTATTCTCTCCAACGTCTAATAAGAAACTTTTTCTCTAAAACCTATAGGATCGAAGTTATATGCCAAAAACTGATTTTGGGCGCCATTTTTTCAAGATGGCGGCGCGAGCGGCAGTCGCTCGAGGTCGCAAACTTAGCGTCATACTTAGGGCACCCAAGTCTACATTTCTGCCAAGTTTCAAAACTCCTCAACCTTTTGCACGGAAAAAGTACCTAATGACTGGACTATTTTTGAAAATGCTGGATTTGTTATGGTTAATTGTACTGTCATATTTAATGAAAATGACTATCGGTTTGTACTTGAAAGAAAGAAAATTAAACACTAAATGAAAACCAAAGGAAATTTTAATGTTCACCAACTAAATAAAACAGTTCTACAGAACTTTAATTCAACTGAATAAAACAGTTCTACAGAATTTGCCCTCCGAAATCCATGCCGGAAATCTGAAGGAACCGGATTATCGATGACCAGATTTTTGTATAGGAATAGTTTTCCAAGTAAAATTTTCATTGATAAAAAAATATTTTTACGTACCTACGATTTCTATAATTTCACCATCATATGATTGCAAGTTTGACTTATTTAGTTACGATTGTGTTACTTAATTAAAGGATTTGAATAAAGATATTTACTTTAAGTTTTAATTGTAATTATCATTAAATTTTTTTGTAAATATTGTTCTGTGTTTTAACAAAAGCGATTCGAAATTTGAGCCTTGTGGAATTCCTTTTTTTTTTTGTTTTTTTTTTTTTTTTGTTTTTTATTTAATTTGACAATTTTGCCATGTCTTGAACTTAAATAGAAAAATAAGAACAAATTTGAGATAATCTTCCCAAAGTTATGCTTTCTCTCTTATTCTACTATAGGGACCGTGCATGTGACTGGTGCTGCCAGTGGCGGCAGAAATTGGAAATATTGTAAGGAGAGCTTCTAACAATAACTTGCTTACGAAAGGTTGCATGCCCATTCTTGCAAAAAATTTCAATAATGGGCAAAGGCAGCATTAATTGCTGCGTTGTTGGATGCAATAGTACTTATAAAATACAGAAAACGTTCACTTTTATTTCCTTTTCCTGCAAGACCATTTGAATTTTTTTTTTTATTATTTGTAAATAATCTAACTTTTTGTATAATTACATCTTTACAGAAACAAAATTTTGTATAATTACCAGTATATCTCTTTCAAATTGTTTTTTAGGCCAAATGGTTCCACCTTGGAACCAACTAAAAATTCAAAATTATGCAGTCAGCACTTCATTGGAAATGAAAAGTCAATGCACCTACTTCGTCCAAGTTATTTACCAACTATTTTTCCCAATGTATATAAACGAAAACAAGTGCCATTCTTGAGAATCGATTCGGCTATAAATTACTTTGAAAAAGATTTGTAAAAGTAGAAGGGTAACAACAAGCTATATTTTAGAAAAGGAAATATGGCTGCCGCGTCCCAACAGTTGGGACTGCAATAGCCGCCAATGGAGCTGTAGTCGAAATCGGCCATCTGTGCACGGTGCCTATTAAATATTATCTGAGTTTTTGCTATGAAATTCTTTTTTGAAAGTAAAGATTTTTGAAGTTTTTTTGAATAAAGAAATATATAGGGTTTTGGGAAATTTGTGTGTAATATTTAAACCACGTGTAGGGGCATGGCTAAGGATCAATATATTCCAAATGAACCCATATCCGGAAACGCCCCATTACGGCACTAGGTGGTCCTAAAGTAAGCCTTTCCGGGAAACAAATCCTTTGCAACACCATGCGAAATGTTCTGCAGGCAAGCCCACCCCCTCTGGGATGCTATTTTTGTTTGCTTCAATTTTAGTCGGTGTTGTACAGTATTTACAAATATTATTATGCAGTATTGTACAGTAAAATAAAAAAGAAAAAGAAAAATCGGAATAACGGTTGTAAACTGACATGCGTAGTACACACATTTACAACTACAGTAGTTGAATTATTCAATTAATTTAATTACAGTCGGACCTCTATTTAACGAAGTCGCTAAATCCCGGAAAAAAGTTCGTTATATGGAAAATTCGTTAAATAGATATTCACCTTTTAAAATTACTTTAAATATAAAACAGATTTAAAATACATAAACAATAAATATTATTAAAAAAGTAATAATTTTAATGACATAAAGCATACATTACCACATGCGTACTTAAATTTTACTAATAAAGTCTGTTAATTTTGTCTGGGTTTTTTTTTTGAAAAAGTGTTTTCGCTCATAGTACGTCTCGCATCTTTGCAATGCACCAAAAACCCCTTCAGAAGTACACTCATGGACAAAAAAATTAGCGCACCAAGAAGGAGTCGTCAAAATGAAACGAAAATTTACATACGTAATGATTACTTTGATATAAGTAAATGATTAGAAAATCAAAGAAAAAGGATAATTTATTTCAGAGAAAAAGGCAAAAGAACGGAGGAGTTAATACTCCGTTGGACCCCCTCTAGCGCGAATGCACGATGCGATACGATCGGGCATTGAGTCATACATGTTCTGTATGATGTCTTGAGACATTTCATTCCATATTTGCTGTAACCTTGCCTCTAGTTCGTTCAAACTCGTGGGATGCCCAACTCGTCGTCCCAAATGATCCCAGATATGCTCGATTGGAGACAAATCTGGGGATCGGGCAGGCCAAGGAAGGGTAGTAACAGTGCGGAGACAGTCTTGTGACACCCTTGCCGTATGAGGCCGAGCATTGTCTTGTTGAAAAATGGCTCTTGGGAGCCGTTGCATGAGTGGCAACACATATGGTTGCAGGATTTCATGAACATACCGCTGGGCTGTCATGGTGCCACGGAACAATACTAGGGGTGACCGTGTATTGTAGGCAATGGCACCCCATACCACCACACCAGCTGTGGGAGCGGTGTGTCGCTGTACAGCAAAGGCAGGATTGAAGCGTTCACCACGGGCTCTCCACACACGAACACGATTGTCATCACTGCCGAGATTGAATCTGGATTCGTCGCTAAAGCCGACCTGGTTCCATTCCGCTGCAGTCCAGTTTCCTCGTGCGCTGCAAAACTCCAAACGGAGGCGTCGATGGGTGGGCGTCAAGGGCAGCGCACGTAATGGGCGCCGCGATACCAACTGTTCTTCAGCCAGGCGCCTTCGTATGGTTGGAGAAGACACAGCGGCCCCTAGTGAAGGTGCTACCTGTGCCTGGATGGCGGCCGATGAAGCAGTTGGCTGTACGCGTGCATTTCTGACTATGTGGCGGTCTTCTCGACGACTGGTCTGTCGAGGGTGTCTTGAGCCTGGTCTTCGTGTACATGACATCTCTCGGGTCCACTGGTCCCATTACCTCCTCACAACACAATCAGAGCGGCCTAATTGACGAGCTACTCGCCTAGCTGACCACCCAGCTTCCATCATCCCGACGATTCTCCCTCTCTCAAACTGCGACAACTGCATATACTGTCTTCGAACACGGCGTAATGGCAAGTCTACCTCAGCTCTTCCTTTGTAAATGATTCAGCACACTCAAACAAGCTTTGGTTACCTGTTTTATACTCCACAGACTACGATGTTCAACGCCCTCTACCGGCTATACGTAATGCGCAATCACGCTGCATTTCTAATCATTTGCATATCTCCCCGACATGTACCTTCATTACAAGTTTCGTTACGATCCCGCAATTATTTCTTGGTGCGCTAATTTTTTTGTCCATGAGTATATTTTCTTCAAATTGTAATCCGCGTCGGATTATTTGAAATGATTTTAGCATTTCATCATACGAAGGTTTTTTTTATTTCTGCATCATGATCATTTCCATTTTATTCATCTTCATCGCAATTCATTGCTGCATTGTTTTTATTTTTCACACTGTCCAAAATATCCGATTCAGTTAGTGTTTCCGAGGTTTCAACTTCAAAATCAAGTGAAAGATAATAATCATCAATCAGCACATCATCGTTAATTTCTTCTTTTTCCCTCAGCTGTATCCTCGAAAAAGTTCGTTAAATAGAAAATGCACTTCGCTATTTGGAGGTTATTTTACGAAGAAATTAGCAAAATGTTCTTGGTTCCAAAGAAAAGTTCGCAAAATAGAGAAATTCGCAAAATAGAGGTTCGTTAAATAGAGGTCCGACTGTACATCTACAGTAGGTGGCCATCACATTAGGACCACACAATATTTTGCAAATGTTTATACTGTATTTAAATTTCGAATATTAATCGTTAGATGTATTGTTATTTCTTATAATATGATGAGTACATCCTATTCTTAGTAAAGTTTTCACATAAGTTCAATGAAGGTCGGGTACTTGCGAAGCCGTTTCATAGACTCTCTTCCGTAATGGTGCAGCCTGCATATCTCTGCGTAGGGTCGAGGGATTTGTCGACTTCAATCGGGGGAAGCCGGCAAAATGAAGACACTGAAGGCGGATACGGTAGCTGCTATCGGTACCGCATTCCGCGGAACCTGGGCCGTTTCTTTGCAGCTGTCATCCGCATGCTATCGTCGGCGTTCGTTCGAGGGCTAGTCGTCGGAAAGGTGGAAGCGGGCAGGGCTTTTCGGCGATCGGCCCGCAAGAGCCTGGTCGCCTGCCTTTGCATCTCGCCTACTCAGGAACATGCACTCTTTCTCTCGGGGACCGACGCATATATTCGTGGGAGGGGTGGCGAAGCATTTCCTTCTCTCTATCGCTTCTGGTACACCTCTGTTTGTCTGGCGACAGTTCCTTTGTTTTCCCCCATTGACAGAACATTCCCGATGCACATAACAAAAGCGGGAAAGTTGAGAGAAAGCCTTTAAACGTAAACAATAGGCTTCATGACCTGATAGCCTTTGTGGACCCTTTTCAGAAGCTTTCTCGAGCCATTCCCGAAGTCGTTAAAGCAGGCACAAAAGTTTCTTAGGCGCCAATTTGTTGGGAGTCAAGGCCGGGAACCTTATGAATACCGGCATTAGTTCTAGATTAAGATATGGAATTAGAAAATAATCATACAGAAAAGTGAGGATATATTACAGAAATATTATGCAGAAGGAAAGGAGATGAGAGGATAAAAGCGCAGCGCGGGTAGCGGACAGCGTTCGTTACACCACTTCCCCACTCAAGCACAAGCATACCGGAGTAGCTTGAAAGTCGTAGGAGGGGAGTAGACACGTTAAAAGCGGGTGAAAGGCTGGGATTTTAAAAGACAGGCCTAGGGCTCGGAGAGGGGATGTCAGTCTGAAGTGGGTCAGAGGGAGCGAGGGATTGCTTAGAGGGCCAGCTTTTCTCTGGCTGCAGGAAGTCCCTGTGTGGCTAGCTGCCACAAGACGAACTCTTCTTCACTGCTTTCTCCGGCTGGAGAATCTCCTTGTGTGGCTAACTGCCACAAGACGAACTGCTCTAGCCTGACTTTGCATCCCTATTTAACGCTGGCTAGCGCCTCTTTCTCGTCTCCGGAATAGTCAATTCTTAATAGGGAGGCAGGGTCAGACGAGTAGATTCCCTAGGAGGGAAGTCGGTAATCCACCGGCCGCAGTCACGACTCCTGGTTGTACTTCCTCTGTGGTCGTGACTATCTTACTCCCTTCTCCTTGCATTCTGCGACGATACACTATTTACACTAACGCTCCAGTTCACACGACACCAACTCCGCGCCTTCAAAAAACTGAGACTATTTGGTGTGATGGACCTATAACCCTACGACCTTGCCTATTGTGAGGTCCTTATTCTGACGATTAAGGTTTTACATCCCGACGAGCTGTTAAACTTTGGGGAAGAAATTAAGAAATCCAATATGAGACGATATCCCTTTGTGAAAGCACGAATAAATGAAGTGCCGATCGACACCCTCATAGACACGGGCAGTATGATCACCGCAATGTGATCATGTGCCAGATAGAGCGGTGAAGGCGTATGATCCTTCCTATATCCCGGACAACCGTGTTCGGTGTAACGGAAAGCCATCGGATGAAATTACCGGACAGCAATGATAACTCTAAATACGCAAGGCATGGAGTACACAGTAGTTTGTTTTATATCAAAAAGGATAATGTATCCATTAATCCTGGGCATCGATTTTCTCAAGAATAATAGAATAGTTATTGACTTTGAAAAAAAACGTCATTAGATTTGCCATAAACCGAGGCCATGATAGTTAACCTGAAGGATGAAGAATCATCAATAGAATTGATAAACAGCAAGGAGGTGACCAACATGCGAGAGCTCATGTGGCAAAATGAACAATCACAACAACCGGAAAAAAACTTTTCAATCCATTATTAAAGCACAACCTACGATTGAATCTCGTAGTAACAAATTGATTTCCCACAAGAATCCTTCCAACAATGAACACATCCAACAGAGATGCACGACCCTGATAGAAGTGAATAAATGAATAGATATTTATCACATTCGCCATTACGAGTTGAGAATTATATAAACTCGCCGGTTAATTTGATGAATATTCAATAATTTATCACATGTACCACATTTACTGATGATTATATATAATAACCAGCAATTATGCAAAAGTATCAGTTTATTACATTTACCATTACATATGTTTATCGAACAGGCAAAACTCAAAGCTGGGCCTTCGAGTTTCGCAGAGCAAAGATTTCAATCAATTTTTTGTAATTTAGAAAAGTATAGAATATAAGAATAAAATTCACTTATATTACTAAAGCCGGACAATGATGTGGAATTTGAAAAAAGCCATATCACTGTTTCTTATTGGGATAAAACCATATCCCAATTCCTTTAATTTGAGAATATATTTCATCATCAAATTCAATATAATTATTATATAACTTAAGTTAAATTTAAGAAAATTAAGAAATGTATTTATAGAGATACCAAATAATTGTTTATATTAAATTCAGAAACTAAGAATTTAATCTGTTGAATTAATGAGGTATATTCGTAAAAATTAGGTTTTCAAAATCGGATGTAATTAACCTATTTTAAAAATTTTATTATTGTTTACATATTTAATAACATCATTGTGATTATTTATAAGCCAAAAAAAATCAGGATTAATTTTATTTCTTAATAATTTCATGTAATTTATTAAGTAAAATTTGTCAAATAATATTGGATTTTTTAAAAATAAAAGTAGTGATACTACAAATCATTCTAAATTTACCCACTTTATGCATTTTTGGATTAAAAAAGAGATAATTTTGTAAGGTACTGAAATAATTATTATTTAATCCTTGTAAAACCTTCCTACAATGGCGGTTTCAGAGTATACAAATGGTTATTTGGAAAACCTCAGGCAAATTAAACTAACTGGATTGATCAACTTAAGAGTAATGCGAATACTTAACACACACACATAAAAGGAAATAACAAAGATTTAATTCTTTAAACTGAATTAAACTTAAGTATCCAATAAATATTATCTTAACGATAATATAAACAATAACTTTCGTCAGACTTATGACTTCGGTAATGAATTAAAGTTCTATATCTCAGTCAGTTCTAAAATAGCTTAAAACTTTAAAGCTCAACTTTATGTTTTCACAAATTAACTTGATTCAGCTAAACTCCACAATTTGCAAAAGCAATTAAATTCACTAGCATTTAACTCTACAGTACATTCGTCTTGAATCTTGCTTCTTCTGCGCTGGCATTCACCTAACCAAAGAACGATAAATAATTCGTACTTACGATCTTCAGTTTTACAGAAATCGTGGAACACGATGTACCAATGAAGAAACTCACTGTAGATGATTCTGGTTACCTAACACTGAATCCGCTAGCTGCTGAATCGTAGAATGATGAACATGGCGACCTATGTTCCAATTCATGGCAGCCCTGTTGTATCTGCCGTCGTCAAGGAAACTAACACTGCCTCTTGTTTGCGAAAATCCCTATTTCACAAACGAAATCGATGAACTAAATTCATCCCTGGAATCTTCTAGTTGATTCACACACTGATGCCCGGTTGCACCAAAGTAGCGTTTAACTACGGTTTCCATGAACTGAGTTCTGCTTGAACCTCAAATCGAAGTTCAGCCTTGTTGCACCAAGTTACAATAGGCACAACTGAACCGAGGTTCTGTGATCTGCGTTCATGGCGGCGGAAGTACGTCATGCGTTCAAAGCTGATTCCTGATTGGTTACAAGATTCGTCTTTCGTAGCGGGAAATCAACCATTGGATTGTTTTCAATAGTTGTCCTTTGTTTCAGCAGTCAACAATCTCATTACGAAAATGGAATTCAGGAATTAAAAAACTGAATTCTGCCGAGTCCCTATTTACACAGAGACGAAAAAAGAAAAAAAATCCTTTTAATTGATATAATTGAATCGTACATAACACATTTTAGAATGTAAAAAAACCGATGCGGAATATTACTAATGTAGGTAATCGTGGAGTTTAGTGTCCCAAATTAAATAACAATAAAAAACCTACAACACACAGTCATAAAATGTGAAATTTCATCACACTTTGGTGGGTGGCTGGCTGTAAGTGTCCCACCCCCGACCGAGAACGGGCCCTCGTAAACTGTGTTTTCGTGCCACCGCGTTCTGGAGTCCGGCGTTCTGCGCCGGTCTCCTGCCGGGTCTGGGCGATCCGTAGGCGGCAGAGATGGGACCAACAGCGGCAAACTTCGATGCCCGAGAAAAAAAGCCCGGTGTCGATGGGGGGTGGGACACTTAGGTATCCGTGCAAACTTGGGTGAAATTTCACATTTTATGACTGTGTGATTTACTGTTTTATATTGTTTTTTATTGTTATTTTTTTATTGTAGGTTTTTTATTGTTATTTAATTTGGGACGCTAAACTCCACGATTACCCTAATATATACTGATCGCGAAATAGTCTGCCTTTTGGTTACAAATGATGCAACTCTGTTAACAACTGAAATTCCTCTTCACAGTCACTGTCCAACGAATTAAATAAATGTAAAGTTGTCATTTTTAAAAGTTATTTCTGATAGTTGAGAGAAAACATGCTTTGGTCTCAATTCGCAAGAGAATATCAGTAATGGCCGAACGCCGAACAGCGGTTTTGAACCGAGTTCAGCGTCTTGAACGGCCGAATTCGGCAGATCAAGTTGACGACGCTTTTGAACCGAGATCATCACTAAACGTTGTTGGAGCAATAGGTTTAAGAATGATCTCCGTTCATCTTGCAGTTTGAACGTGGTTCAGCTACTGAACTTCAATGGTGCAACCGGCCATGAAAGGCACAGAATATAAGCAATTAGACCTTAGGCTCATATTCTTCGATGACATAGCACTTAAATGAGAGGATTCTTTCTTCTCATTTGGTTCAGCACAACAGGAACTCAGGAACTGATTTGTAGGACTGCACAACTCACTCTGCGACTGCAGTTGCTAGGTAACAGCGCGGTCGCTTCTATTTTGCAACAGAGCATGTCATCTGTTCGGTTATCAATCAGTTGTGGACGTAGCACGCATTCTTCTTCATTGCTGAACGTTCACAACTGCATATACTTTGTTAGGATTCAGGCGATTAACCCTATTCACTTTAAATAGCACTTTTTTTGTAATTATCCGTGCAGAATTGATATATCATGTGAAATACGGTGAGTAACTTTATTCACACTATATACATTAACTATAATTTCACATCACCAAAATCCACAAATTTAAATTTCTATAATTTTTTTTTTTTTTTTTATATTTCGTTGTTGATTTTTAAATTTAAAAAAAACATTTATATAAATTATTTAAAATAAAATCTTTGGATTTATTAATCTTTAAAAATCACTGATTGATCATGCAGTAACTCTTTAATTTTATCAAAATAAAATTGCTTTCAAATAATATCGAAATTGTTGTGTCCTCTATCTGTAGTAGTAAAAATTCAATTCTTATGATAAACAGAAACAGTTTTTACAATTTTTAATAAGTTAAATTTAGAGTTTATTTTATAATAATTATTACTATAGATAAAGCACATAACAATTTGTCTGTTATTAAGAAAGTTTGCCCTCCCCCCTCCGTTTACACCCCTTAGCGGTGGTTAATGAAAATCCAGATAGGTTATACTGGGAAAAAATAAGCTAAAGAAGAATTAAGTTTCCTGGCTATAGGGGAAAGAAGAGAATAAATTGTTAGTTTACAATGTTTTTAAGTTTACAATGTTTATAAATCTGGCA
>JAFIDM010079343.1:24430-40204 GCA_023159025.1 Thereuonema tuberculata | reverse complement strand
TAGGTTTCATTTTGATATTTCAACACAGAAATGAACAGCAAACTTCATCCATTTCCGGTCTAACCGGAAGTCGGGCACACTTCAAATTGCTACTGTAGACCATACACCCCCTACGGAGTCTGCATACCAATTTTCAGCGAAATCCGAGTGGGGCCAAAATCGTCGATTTTGGGACAACCTCTTTATACAGTAATACTTTAAATAATATAAATCAAGGAGGAAGTAAGTGGAAGATGACGTGATTTATCCGCAGCGAAATTAGTTGTATTTTTAAATTCGTCAAATGTGTAATCTTCCGGCATTTTTTATATTGTAAAAAAAAAACTTACCTTTAAATAAATTGAATTTTATTTCTTTTTGTTTTTTCTATTTATTTTCAAACAGATCGAAGCGTTTCACTATATTGATGTCCACATATTAACTAAGAGAATTTCCTACGGTAGCGAGGACTCTGCCGAATTAGACTCTTCCAAAATAATCACAAGGAAAGACTATATTATCTGTGTTACACCGCCTGAAGGTAAGTGGCAGATACATGAATTGTTAGATATTGATTTAACTGCGCTTTTATATTAATATAGATAAGAAGTTCCTAGAATTTTGCTTAATATTGTATTTTTCTTATTTATTCGCAGGGATAAAACAAATTCAGATGAAACATATACAAATAAAACGCAATGCAATTTAACTAAACTGTACGTAAATAGATATCATCTGAATATTGTTTGAATAATTTTCAGGCTACAGTATGGTTATTGTTATGTAATATTAGATAGACTACGCACTATACTATTCTTAATGCTCACCTCTCGTTAATTATACTATTCTATCTAGCTATATATATATCAAGCGTACTACAAACTGTCTTCTAACTATCAGGTAATTTTAAAAGATTAAAAAGATGATAATTTGAGATAGTGTTCATACGAAGAGACCTATCGGACTTAGATTGAATTGAAATTTATTTATCAATTTTTGAAAGTAAGAAAGCTAAAATTTTCGTCGAAATAGTTACTAGTTTATCTCTTATATTTTTCCAGATCTGTTTTGTTTATAACGTAACGCTTTCCTGCAGCGTTTCGAAAAATAATTTTAATTTCTTGTGAAAATAGAAATAATTTCTTCAATGAAACATCCGCGACGGGAACCAAACCTACAAACTTTTGATCCGAAGTCAGACGCTCTATCGATTACGTCACGGTTGTTGTTGTTTTGGCCGGTACGCACCGAAGTGCGAGCTTCGGAATCGAAGCATCCGTGTTCCAGGGAGCGCTAGTGTTCCCAAGATGGCGAACCCCTAGCAGACTCCCGAGAATTTCAAGGGAAAGATACTGGGGTGGTTTCCCGTGGCCTTCCCCAGGACGCCATTAAGGAATGACGTCAGACCGAAGAGAAAGTGAAGAAGAGGCTTTACAACACAGGAAAGGAAATTGAAACAACCATGCTCACAACCGGGATTTGAACCCGGGACGCCAGCACACTGGCCTCACGGCAGACCGACGCCTGAGACCGCTCGACCATGCCGGCACGGTAACTACATTTAAATTATTGTTAAATTATCGCTGTAAATAAAACAGCAACTGCTGATAGGAACTAACAGGACAGGAATTGTAGTCACTTAGAAGGAAATAAAAAAATGGAACAGTACTGATTAATCGATAATTTTGATCTAACTAAATTATTCTTGAATTTTTACACCCAATGTCACTGATAATCAAGCCTTCCAATAAAAAAATTCATTTGTTTCTAGCAAACATTCATTTTAATTTTCTATCCGTTGCATATGGGTGATCCGAATTCGATGTTTAAATTTCTCTATAGAAAAAGCTACTGGGCGAATCACAACCAAATTTAGTACTAATACTTTCCTGAGTATCGGTTTCGATTTTTGAAGGAGAAAAAAAGGTTCAAATTTCCGCCGCTAAGGGTGAATTGTGGCGCTGCTGTCCCCGAAATTTGCATATAATCGAACAACCTCCGCCTATAAAAGTAGTCACAAAGCATTTTTCACAAATCCACGGCTAGCGAAGAGCCATGTAGCTCTGCTTACCGGATCGGGCGTTACTTGTTAAATCGTTTATCAACGGAATAACAAAGCTTCTACAGAACTTAAGGCATTTTGGTAGTTAAAAGGGTTACGTAGAGGTCAACTGACGATTACTAATCTTCAGAAAATGATTTTTCCTTTTGAAGAGTTAGGAACTTTTGCTGTAAAACCCGAACGAGGTAACAAGCCAAATGGAATGCAGAGAACAGATTAAGTTGCAACTGCGGTAGTGGAGCAGGGAAGAGCAAATGTAAAGTGTGTCCACCACTAGTTGAGACTTGGCCACGCCTACGTCACATGGTACGGGACGGTTCTATAACTCCATTTGAGGGGTAGATGTTTTTTTCTATTTTCAGTGCAAATTGTTTCTTGTTTATAACAGAGGAATTGATGATATGAAATACGACTTATATATCTACTTTTCTTATATATAATAATAACTATGGTAAATTTTAACGAAATAGAAAACTGATTTGTTGTTTAAGAACTGTTATATTTATATTGTTTCTTATTTATTTAAATTATGAAAAATCATAATTGTATAAAATTATATTAATTAATATAAGTAACAAATATATACACTTCATGGTAATAATGTTTTATTTAACAATTAATTGTTGACAGTTAAAAAAAAAAAGTTTAAAAACAATCCCGTACAGTTCCTCAGAACATTTACAAATATATAAATTAAGACCATTGGCATTCGCACTAGTACTAAAAAAATTAAAATAGAATTAGATTGAGAATAATAATAATAGTAATAACTGCATGAATCACAACTGCAAGCTTTGATATAATGGAAATGAAAATAAAACTAAAATAATATAATATTGTTTGTAATAATAATAGTCAATCAAAACACCAAAATAAAATTGTTAGAATAATCAAAAATAATCAACAATATTGCAGGTGATGATTTAAATTTTTAATAATGAAAGATCGTAACTGTTTTTAACGAAATTACAAACACTAATTCTTGACTTTTTTTTTTACTATTTTACTGTTCGCCAATCCCATTAGATATTCAAAAATAAAGAATACCTGTAATATAGGTGCTGATAATAATTTATAATTATTAACTGTAGATTAATTAACTTTGTTAATTATCTAATACAAAAGAAAAGAAATGTAATAGAAGTTAAAAGTTAAAAATTCAGAGTAATATTCTCATCAATTACTTCAGCAATTAATGAAATTTTAACCTTTTTAATACTTTTTAGTGTTTTAGAATTATATTTTTCCCAATTAATTTGACTGAATAATTTTTATTTTATATAGTTTTCTAATCTTTGACCAAAATCATTATTCGTTTTATTGATTTGAAAGATTTTTAACCAATTGTATCTAGTTATTTTTTCATTATTTTGATTATTTTTTTCCCTATTGACATTATAAATGTTATTCATAATTATTTTATAAATATTTTCTTCTTTAATAGTAACTATTTTTAAAATTTTTCCTAAATTTTTTTTTCCCAAAATTTTTCTTTTCCAACCCTCATCCCTATTGGAAAATGGATTCTGCGTTTGAAGAGGAGTGCCTACGTTTCAAGTTGTGGTGGACACACTTTACATGGTAGCCGTAGTGCATTGCAACATCGCAGGAATTCAACATGCGGTATACTCTGAAGTGATGAGGCTCATTTCCATTTCAATGATGTTCTAAACGATCACAACTGCCGTATTTGGTCTGACAGTAACCCACACGTGCATCAAATTCCATTGCATTCACCAAAGGTAACTGTTTGGTGTGGCTTAACGGCATCCTTCATCATTGGTCCTTACCTGCATTGCAGAAAATACAGCATCGGGACCAGTGACATGTTCTGTGAAAGGCTCCAGATATACCACTATGCTGCGGAGCTCTGTGATTCCATCACTTCATCGGAGGAATTGTATTGACACCACAATCTTTATGCAATAACGGTGCACTGCCTCATATAATTTTTCTGTGAAAGCCTTACTATGGCGAACATTTTCGAACGACAGAGTAATTAACTCTGTCATTTCCCAGGCCATGCTTGCCCCGATCACTAGATATGAACCTCTGATTTGTTTTGGCTGTGGGACTACTTAAAGAGGCTCGTTTATCAAGACAATGTTCCGAACTTAGCTTTTTTATGATAGAATTTCATAACAGTTGCTTTCTGCTGTCGAGTCTGCTGTGCAGCAAATGCAATTTGTAAAGCAAAGCGATGAAGGGCACGTGGAGCACTATCTGATAGTGTGATTGCAATAAAGTTAGAGCAGGTGTTTTTGTTTGGTTTTTTTTTTTATTCAGAAATCGAAACCGCATATTCAGGAAAGTTTATGTAGGAAAATTGATTGCGATTTGCCCAGTAGTTTTTCCTATAGAGGTCCAAGCACCTCTCTAATTCGAATCACTCGGTATATGACTGGCAAATACCAGTCATCTATAAATCCGTCACATTGTTATGCCGTTATTGTTGACGGGGCATATATGCTAGTATAGCAATTTTAAAGTATTGTCTGGTCTGAAGATAAGAGAATTTCAGTTTTACTACTGTCTAACCACTTGGGCCCAGTAGTCGAGTGGGTAAGGGCGCTTGGCTGAGGTTTGGAGGTGGCGGGTTCTATTTCCGGCCTCGGCGGAGGGCGGGAATTTTTCCACTCTCCATTCTCCTCCAAACGGGTCCTAGAGCCTACCCAGCCCTCTGTAGAATGGGTACCGGGTTTCTTACCCGGGAGTTAAAGGCGGGCGGGCGTTGGGCTGACCACTCGACCCCAACGTAGTCCCGTTGGTCACGAATAGTCGGGAGCCTTACCTCCCACTACCCCAAGGGTCTGCATAGACCTGTAGCGGGATACTTTAACTTTAACTTTAACTGTCTAACCACGGATATCAGACCTCCACTTGGCGGTGTTGCGACGATATTTTTTTGTTTTTTTTATTACCAGTAAAATCTTCAACTGTTAAGCAAAATAGTTATAAATTTAAAAACTATTGTTCACAAAATAAAAGCTAACTTTCCTATGTTTAATAATAAACAAACAA
Organism: Thereuonema tuberculata; assembly: GCA_023159025.1. Lineage (NCBI taxonomy): Eukaryota > Metazoa > Arthropoda > Chilopoda > Scutigeromorpha > Scutigeridae > Thereuonema > Thereuonema tuberculata. The sequence goes on along the minus strand of JAFIDM010079343.1, from coordinate 35,142 downwards.
GATGGATTGAACTTCCCGCGAGAAGGGTTGACTACCCTATTTAGGAAATTACAATGTCCTTCTGACATGGACAGAAGTGTCGAATGGTCTCTTATTCGTGATCGGACACAACTAATTATTTTCACGGATCCAAAATGGTATGTTTTGTCACAACAAATTTTTTTTATTATTATTAAATGTAATTATTTCCTTGATTAACCATTTGGGAACTTTATTTAAAATAATTCCACGGATCAAGGTAAAAAAAGAATAAATAACAGCTCTGCTACCATCTCGTTTGGGATTACGAGCAACCGAAAAATAATAATAATATGCTAAAGGTAAATAGTAAATAAAAGACAAGATAAGTAAAGATTAATAACATGAATTTTACTGTAAGGCTAAATGTAAATATACGTAGTAAACAATCAAAGCAATGGTCTTCAGGCTCACTCAGAAAGCACCAAGTTAAGTTAAATAAACATAGAAACTGTCTTCTCGATAGTCTTTCTTTGTGAAAATGTTCGAAATAAAATTCAATGTCAATTAAACAAAAAGACTTCAAAAGTCAGAAGTAGTGTTGATCGAACGTACAGATTAACACTTGGTAAAATGAAGACGATATTTGCTAGCAAAACATGTTCTTAACAAAACGAATAGGCCTTTTCAAGCAATCACTTATGCACATCATTGCTGCTTGCAATACACAATGGGATCCCAGGTTTAAATTAAGGCATCTAATTCACACGAGGACACACATTACACAGGTACCGTCGTCAGGCAGATGAAAACACTTCACTGTAATGACTCACTGTAGCACTTTTAAAACACATATCACTGGCGCTTATCCCAGTTCATGGATTCTGATGCGGCGATCAAGTCGCGGAGGTGGGTTTGACACTGTTCCGCAGGGTAATTCGGCGTCCAGCAAAGTACTACAATCGCTGCCTTCCCAGCAATCGTTACGGGTTAGCGGCTGCAAAACTAAGTTGGCTGTGGCGGTTAACCGATGTCATCCCGTCATTCTCTGCTGCGGGGTTTTGTACGGCTCCGTCCTTTTCACCAAGTTCGCAAAACCATCAGTTCCCGCGGCAAACGTGCTGAGATGTTTCGGCAGTTGAAGGTACACCTACACGATCGGTGTTTCGTTCCCGTTATCGTACCTCTCCTATATCACCAATCTTAGTCCTTATTCATAGCGAAAAGGCAAAAATTAAAAGGAAAAAGTAAAAATAAAAATAGTTTAAGTAAGCGTGGAGACTACATTTTGTTCGACTTAATGGCTTAGCGATTACGACACCAACTACTTATTTTTCTGGAAATAAAATAATTGAAAAGAATAACTGATTACCAACATCACAAATTTAAATGTAAAAAAACTACATTTAATACTAAAAAGCAAATTTTCAAAAAGATTGCGTCTTTTCTTTTTCAAGCCTAAAAAATAATAACAATAAGTTGAAGAACAATTAAATTCCTCGAGAAAATATTAACAATATCATTTATTTACAATCTTTGACATGATATAGCTTAACAATTTAGTTCCTTGATTGTAACCTTATTATTACATTTTGTGGACATTTTATCTACAAAACTTTTAGCTAATCTTATGAAATATTTCTCTATTTCAATACCATCATTCCTATTCATATTTTTGCTTTTTGTGTTCCGGATAAACATACTTTCTATTATCTTTCTTAGTTTGGTGACTCTTTCAATATATAAAATTTGTATCTCGTTGTTAATGCAATGATTTCTGTTCACACAATGTTCTGCCATTTCTGATTTTTCAATGTACTTGTTCCTAATGCTGGTACCATGTTCCGTCATTCGTTCCTTCACTGTTCTTTTACTCTCGCCCAAATAGAATAAATCGCAATTCTTGCATTCTATTTTGTAAATTATACCCATTTCATGTTTCTTAACACTATTATTCAATTTGCAACATAAAATGTTTTTCAGTTTGTTGTTATATTCAAATCCAACATTGAAGCCAAAACTTTTGCAAATTTCTTTTAAAGTCAGACTATTTTTGTTTAAGTATGGTATGAAATATCTTCTGTTGTTATTTGTTGTTAACTCTTTAATTTTCAATGTGTGGTATTTCTTTATAGTTTTATTTATGAATTTCTCCTGATAACCGTTTTTACTAAGGATCCTTTTCATATTTATAATTTCTCTATTGAATTCATCTTCACTACTCGTGTTGACGTCAATCCTTTGCATATAGTTTTCAATTATGTTTCTTTTTATGTTTATGTCATGTCCTGATTCATAATTTAGTATGTGTTCACTTTTGTATTTTTTTGTATAATGTTTCATAATTATCTTATTCTCATTACTGATTACGTAACTGATTACGTCACCAACACACACAAAAATTAACCAATAAAGCGACAGGCGACTAAGAGACGGGTAAGCTACGAAAGGAAGAAGTGATCGACAGGCCCAAAGACAATGTTAAAGAAAGCAAAGGAAGTTCTCAAATAAACACATCAACGAAGAGAAATGAAAGGGGCAACAGGTCAACTGAAGGAAACGAAACGCAAGACCACCGGAGAAACGATAAACACGAAAGATGAAACAGAGTCATTAGAAAAGGAATTCGCAAAATTAAAAATAAGAGTAAAACAGTGAGAAAGATGGCGAAAAATAAAGGGACGAAAAATGAAAGGGTAAAAATAAACAAAAGACTAAAAAAAAGTGACAATTTTATTAAAATCACATTGAAATTAGGTTCAATTTCATAAAAGTGGTTACTTAGAAATAGCCTATAGCAAGAAATTTTAATTAGAAATATAAATGTACAATGACATCCAGTATACCCAGCTTAGCGACAGTGATATGCTTAAAAAATTGGAGCGTTAAAGGAAACTGCGCTATATAGGATCACTACAACATTCAACATAAAGATACCTTCCAGATTAGGCCATTTTAAACCTTAAAATGAAATGACAATATAATGAGAAACTTACTCTTGTTCAAAATTAAACTTCATATTTCGAAAGGCTGTCATCAAACAAAAATTTCGAAGGTGTCGGCTAGAGCGATATATGGCGCTATAGTACTATAGTGGATACACAACGACATGTTCGATAGGATTTCCCCCCGTATCGGAAAGGTACTGAAATCATAACATCGCATGGTCATACCAAGTGTCACTCTTTAATGTTGTAGATATGCCACGTAATATGCTGGTCTTCAGATGTGCAACTTGGCTAGGTGTTCACGATAAAGGTCTTTGAGATGCCACCACAAAGTCGCAGGGGTTGAGATCCGGCGAACGTGCTGGGCACATTGTACGAAAATTGCGGCTGATGATTCTGTAGTAGGTAAAAGTAGTCCTAAGCAAACGCTTGACAGGGATGGCGATTTGAGGCGAGGCACCATCCACCATAAAAACGGTTCAATCCAGACATTGACGCTGTTGAAATGTGGGAATCGCTTGGTTGGCTAATAGAGAAGGATAACGATGGCTATTAATTATGCAGGTGTCGGGACGGGAAAGCCCTATCGAACATGTCCTTTTGTACACACAATGAATCCTGTGTATCCACTACAGTATTGCTAAGTCATATATCGCTCTAGCGACCTTCGGGTTTTTTTGTTTTGTTTTTTGCGCCAAGCAAACTTCCATCGCCACGGATGTCCTCATGTCAAATGTGAAGTCGTTCCGCTCATTGGTTCTCCAGTTACAGCCTTTCGAAATGTGAACTTTAATTACGAAAACCTTATATTTAATTCTGTATATTGGTACAATTCCAGTATGTTTCTTTATCTATTATGCAGTTGTTTTTTAATAACATTCAGCTGTGTACTTATAATTCTCAATAAGAGAATAACTAGTTAAGAACTTCTTAGCTACTTTTCTCTTATAAACAATTCTTCAACAATAAAAATTTACTTTATAATAGGGTTCTATATTTACTGTCGCAGTTTAAACTGAGTCTCAAATTGACAAGATACGACTTATTACTGATAGTCCAAGATCGAAAGCCTATTTTATAGTTTGGACTATTTTTGATATCCGAAAGAGCTGCAGTTACTTATTTGATAGAGAAGATAAAGTAAATAATGGCAGGTAGTCGATCACTCAGCTAATTAATCTTAAAGATCATTGCAACGAATCAGTGTTGTTCCGGGCCAATTAATGAATCTTCCTTTAGGAAGTATAAATAAATAGTACATCGCCATCACGGAATTTACTATATAATGGTAAAATACTAAACAAAAAGTTTCATATTATAAGACTACAAAATTGTAGAAAATTTATCCTCTGAAGAAGTAGAAACAGAAATAATGGCGAAATATGATTTTGAAAAGAATTTCAACAAGACCTACAAAAACCAAAAGGAATCATGTAAGAATAAAAGTATTAAACCAGTATCTTTAAATGAGTGTGAGCAACGCAGGACTGAAGAGATGCAGTGTAGTTGAGAGGTTCCATTTTCTTTCAATTCAGCATCCAGGAAAGAAGTTCAGTATTCATTTCACGGAAGGACTTAAATGAACCCAAGGGAAAAATATATTTCCACTCCATTGGATTGAAAACGTCTCATCGAGCTTATCAAATACAAAATGGCCTTGGACCAGCGGGCAAAAAGATTTGATAGAAAAGAACAGTAGTCATTAAATCAGAAAGGAATCTAAAGGAATTTCAATTCAATAGAAACAAATAGAATAATCCAAAATACAATAAATTTAGAAAACTATGTAAATGTTTATTATGCGTTGTGTTTGTTTGCTTGTCTATTATGCATTCTGACCTGATTTGAGATAACAAAAGCAAAGATGGCAGCATTATCTTAAATAAATATCGATATTTTGGAAAATCAATATTTAGCTTGTTTCATTTATACTTTCCCGACTAACATGTCAAAAAATTTTTTTTTTTAAGTATATGGATAATTTTGGCTTAAAAACTAAAAGTTCTTAGCTTCAGTAATATCAATGTTAGCATCAAGCCATTCTTCGTAAAGTGTCTGTTTAATATTTTTACACATATATATTTTACAAAAAAAAAAAAAACCTGAAAGACTTTAAGTAAATAATGCTAATATCATCTCTACTTTTACTTCAGAAATCACGCAGTTCTCTGAAATGAAATGTCATTCGAATACTATCAGCAACGACCAACAAGGAATCATGGTTTGGCCAGAAACCTATTGTCCTTTAAAAAAAGGTATCTATAAAGTTAACTCCTTCACTACAAATCCAAAGTTTTTTCTGTTTGCAGCTAATAGTTTTAAACGATCAATTTTCACATTTCCATTCATAATTGCCATTCTATTTGTATTATCATATATAGATACTTGGTTGTGCAGCTCTAAAATGGAAGACTTTCTTCCTATAAATCAACCAAATTTTAAAAATTGTGAATCTTTGCCAGAACCAATAGATAGGGTAGGTTAAAGAATTTATTTACAAATATTAAAAATTGCTCTATTTTTTATTCTTCGCAATAGCTTTAATGAAAAGATAATATAAAATTCGTATTTTCAAACTTAGCTTTAGTTAAAGCAAAAAAAATTTTGATGAGTTTTATGTCGTAGTTTGCTAAAGTTATGCACATTGAAATTAGTGACACTGAATGAATCCAAGGAGGCCTTTTTTTTATTTCTACTCGATTGGAGAAATGGAAACATAACATGCATTCCTGAAAGAGGAAAGAAGTCAATTTAATCTTTAAGTAATAACTTGTATAAGACTACTTAACTTGATGCTTAATAACTTTACTTATTAATTATAATGGGGTATAATTTGCAGAATAGAACGAGGAGACTTCAATTTTAAAAAGCAACAAACTTAATGGGAACTTAATATTCATAATGATATTAATATTGATAATATTCTCTTTATACTGTGTTCAAAATTACAATCCAATAAAAACTGAACTTGTTAGTTTATTTGTTTGTTTTTTGTTAAACATTTATAAATGAGATTAATACAAAAGTTTCTCAAGAACTTACTAATTCGAGTAAGAAATAAAATTAACACTTCTTAGACAAAACCTAATACTTTATTTTCCCTGATTAAAGAATAATATTATAGATGAAAACCTGGTTATACACATGCACATGCTAAGAATTGGAAATCTTCTTTATCCTTGTGGATTTTATTTTTTCCGATTCAGAAGGAAAAGTCTTCCTTATTTCTTTTATTAGCTTCATGTCGATGAAAGATAGCGCTTTTGTTGAATATTACAATGCTAACCAAATAGGCAGCCGATAATTATCAGTTTTCCAAATGTCTATTGTTATGATCTCTAATTCATTGCACACTTTAAGTGTAATTTCTGTAGTTCAAGTCTTCGGGGTTTTTTTTTATTTGCTGTTTATCAAAGCATTACAGCTTATGAAGTTTCTCACACTGATGATTCAGCTCTTCAAGTTGTTGCATTTATATTCATAAAAAAGTCAACACTTGAGCAGATACATTTTTTTATTCTAATTTGCACATATATTGTTTCCTTTAGAATTCCAACTACTAAATTTTTCATATCAGTGAGCTCAATCATATTTTACATGATTACATCTTATCAATTTAAGTAAATAATCTTAATTTTTACAGTAAAATAAAATCTAATTTTTTTTAATTCATTTTTAGCTTGATTTTAATAAATAACATTTCTTCCACAGATTAATTCTAATATGTCATTGGCGGAAAAAATTGCTAACTTATCCAGCACATTGGATGAGAATCTATTTAGTACAGATTTACAGAATATTATTAAAGTATACTCAGTTTTAACCAATTCTCAAGAGAAATATATAGAATCTCTCCCAGAGGAAAACCGAATCGAAGCTTCCAAAAATATGATCCAAAATTTCACTGATATTTTCTCAAAGGCTGTAGACAACAAAAATGAAGAAGCTTGGCAAGATTTATCTCAGGTATGTACGATTTCATTGATATTGATTACATGTAAAGTGCAAAAGTTCGCTATCATATTGTAAGTCATCGTGGTTTTTTTTGTGTTTTTTTTTCAAATCCATTTTTCTAGTCGGTAAAATAAAACGAGAAACTAAAGACTGGTAAATGCTGATGTTGCTAATACCACTATTTGTAACTTTGCCAAATGAATTCTTTTGTTAAAAATGTAGAAAACAAAATCAATTGGAATATGCTAATAAATGACCTGAGTTAAATTTAAAAAAATATTTTTTTAAATTTAACTCAGGTCATTACATATAAAGAGTAAAATTAAAAGTGAAATTACATATAAGAGTAACATTACAATTTATTCTCCTCTTTCCCCTATAGCCAAGAAACTTAATTCTTCCTTAGGTTATACTTGGAAAAAGTAAGCTATCTGGATTTTTCTAAACCACCGCTAGGGGGTGTAAACGGAGGGGAGGAGGGTAAACTTTCTTAATAATAGCCAAATTGTTACTATTTTATCTATAGTAGTAATTACGTATTATCAAAGAAACTCTAAATTTAACTTATTAAAATTAAAAAAAACTGTTCTATTTATCATAAAAATTACATTTTTACTACGATAGATAAAACACACACTCAATTTGGCTATTATTTGAAAGCAATTTTATTTTGATAAAATAAAAGAGTTACTACATGATCTATCAGTATTTTTAAAGATTAATAAATCCAAAGATTTTATTTTAAATAAGTTTATAATAAATGTTTATTAAAATTTAAAAATCAATTTTAAACAACCTATATTACTAAAATCTTTTATTTATCTGTCTGTCCGGCGCAATTTCCTGAGCGAATGGAAAATAGAAATAATTTTTACAATGTAACGTCCGCGACAGGAATCGAACCTATAACTCTGATCCGAAATCAGACATCTTATACATTAGGCCACGGGGACTACAATTCACTTTATATACATATATATATTTTTTTTTTTACTTGTCTGTCCTTCCACTTCCGCCCATCAATAAGGAATGTATTCAACCTTTTTTTTGAATCTCAAGATTGTTTATTTATTTCCCATCCGTCTGTTTACTGTCTGTTTTTGTTTTCGAGAGCCTTCAACGCTTTTGCGCATGCATCAGGTCTCCTTCGATTTCATCGAAATAGGGGATGTTTACTTATTTTCTGAGTTAGTTTACCGTTAGCTGCGTTTTATTTGCGCTTTTCATGAAAGAATTATGAAAAGAATAAATACTATGGCAGAAATGTTCCTCCTTTATTTTTTCTTAAAAGCGAAAATGTCTAAAAGAATTCCTTAGAAAAGTGTCCATCTCAGTGTATCACCCCTCTGCGGATTGAAATCGTCCCCCAGTCGTGGATCTGCTTTTTGAAAACGAACAGTATTTGTAATTCGAAAATGACAATTAGAACTACAATTGCCGAAACGTTGTAATATTTTAAATATTCTTAGTTAACCAAATTCTACGTGATATTGAAAAACAAGCCCGTTTATACGGGAGATGTTGGAATAGAGAAAAGAGAGTCAAAAAAGTAAGAAGCCCTATTTCTATTAGGTAGAACATTGAAGAATCACTATTTGTAACTCAAAAACCACTGAAAAGTATCAATTATAATTAAAAAAAAAAGAGTTTCAAGAAAGACAGAAGAACTATTTCTATTAGGTAGAATACTGAACAATAACTATTTGTCACTTAAAAACCATCACTATTTGTAACTCAAAAACCACTGCAAAGTGTCAATTGTAATTAAAAAAAGAGTTTCGAGAAAGAAAGAAGCACTATTTCCAATATATAGAATACTGAAAAAATCACTATTTGTAACTCAAAAACCATCACTATTTCTAACTCAAAAACCAGTGAAAAGTATCAATAGGAATAAAAAAAGAGAGTCAAGAAAGAAAGAAGCACATCTATTATTATTATTACAGGACCATACATACCAATAAAAGAGAACTAACTTTATGAACCAATACATAATATCAGTAACATGTTTCTAAGAATCTCATCCTCAGACTGTAAACAAAACGGAAAACATGAGGATGAAGATTCTTCAAAACATGTTACTGATATGTCTTGGTTCATAAAATTAGTTCTCTTTTTTGGTGTGTATGGTCCTGTAATAATTATATTACACACACTATGGATAATAACAAAAATATATCTATATTACTAAAATCTTTGATTTCTCTGTCTGTCTGGTGCAATTGTTGTAATTTGTGAAAATAGAAATAATTTCTACAAGTTCACTATGAGATCGAACCTTCTACTCCGAAGTTAGACGTCTTAGCCATTAGCTATCTTGAAGGGGTATGGGTATTTCCGAAACTGCTTGAGGTGGAAACACAAAATTTAAAAGGTGCGTTTTTTCGAAAAAAAAAAAAAAAATATCGACCAAAAAAAATGCTTTTTGATCGAATTTGCGATATCGAACCCTAAGGGGTGTAAACTGGAAAAAGTGGGGTGCGAATGGGCAAACTTTGAAAAGTACTTTTATGGCGTTTTCGGATAAAATAAGAATATAACATTATTTGTATCGTTCACGTGATTTTTTCCCGACTACGAAAGTTTTGAAGTAATCTCACAATTTCACTTTTTTTCTCATCCACAGCAGGATATCTGTTTTGTATCCTGCGCGAAGCACGGGACTTTCTGCTAGTTTGCGTATATGAAGATGAACGTAAATAATAATTTCATAATAGTCAGCCTTCTCCTTGAAGGAGAAATTTCAATTTTGTCAATGAGAAAATTACTTGTCACAAAATTATATAAGTAAGGTTTAACGTGTGATAATAAGTTAATTAAAATAAAGGAGGCCGATTCACACATGATTAAAAATTTCAATTAAAATTTAACGAGCAGACGTTTCGATTTGAAGGTGTACAAATCATTCTCAATGCTAGCGTACAAAATGTGGAGTCTTGCTTTTAAAGGAAATTAAACGGGGACAGCAGCCCCTGTCACGAACTTTATCCTGATGATTTAATTTTCTTTAAAAGCAAGACTCCACATTTTGTACGCTAGCATTGAGAATGATTTGTACACCTTCAAATCGAAACGTCTGCTCATTAAATTTTATTTGTAATTTTTAATCATGTGTGAATCGGCCTCCTTCATTTTAACAAAATTATATACTTCAATATTTTGAACTTTTAATAGCTTTCTAATGGATTACTAATGTGTTTAAACCTATTCATTATTTAATAATTTTTTATTTAACTTCCTAATAGAATAACAGAAGCACTTTGGCGTCTGACCTTCTGATAAAACTAGAAAAATCTGGCTTCATTACCTCTAAACATATCAGAAATGGAACTATTAAAGTTGAAAAAAAAAATCTTGGTATTGTATCAAAATTTAATTATTTATTTTAAAGATAGTTAATATTTAAATGCTTCTTTGAACCGAAATTAACTATTCTTTAGAATATTTATTTATAATAACAAATTTTACATGCGAAAATCATAGACATCGTAATAAATAACTTACACATATATAAGTAAGGATCCACTGAGCTGCTTTTAATATTTTTGATACCGGGAATCCTGGAAAGCTGTTCTGGTTCCCAATCGTCAGCTGGATTCGCGCAGTATCTAATAGCTCAGTGATCTCAAGAAACATATAAAGAAAACAGTAGTCAACACAATAATGGCCCTCCATATTAATAAACAACAATATATAAATTAAGAATAACAAAGGGCATACACTTAATTTCTGCTAGCAGCCGCTTAATTTATAAAGAATTAATTATTGGAAAATAATATATATAACAACAAATTTTATGTGCGAATCAGTTGTCCTGGATTCCCGGTATCAAAATTACTAAAAACAGCTCAG
>JAFIDM010079343.1:0-11749 GCA_023159025.1 Thereuonema tuberculata | reverse complement strand
CGGTTGTTCACGATAATAATTGTCAAAAGTTCATTTATCGAACAACACATTGCATATGAAGTGGTAGGTTACATGCAAAGCAGAATCTAATGATATCCTTCAGAAATGGTGTGAGAATATTTTATCTCTACCGCACCTGGTTCAGTCACAGGATTGCCATGATCATCCTCAATAAAAAAAGGACCCACGATGCCATTTGCAGACACCGCACACCGTATTGTTACAAGCTCACTGTGGAGGGGTTTCTCCACAATGATATCTGGCAGTTCAAATCCCAGAAAGCGGGATTGTATGTTGATTGACGAATACATTCAAATAAATGGTTTCGCCACTGACCCCTTGCACGGCTTCGTCACATGGAGCGCATCGCCCGCTTAAACAGTTGGACTGCCACGGACATGAACACCGACCGCCTTCGGAACCCGCCATGCCGACTTCTGCCGCCAGAATTGAACAGAGAAGCTGCTGCTCGACTGACCCAACGCCCTCACCACCGCAGCCCAAATGATCGCAATCCTACAGACGAAGGAACGCTGTTCCGAACAGCCCTTTTGACGCCCCGCTCCGACGCAAACTGGCGCCGACCCATCTGTATCCTGCGCCCGCAGCCGAAATCCTAGCTCTCAGCCATGGACAACATGCTCTCCCCATAGGCGTAACTAGGGGGGGGGGGCCCGCCCCCCCCCCCCCCCCCCAAGGAAAAATACATATTAGTGTAATTATTTTATATTTTAAATATAAAAATAAATTAAATAAAATATTTTTTAACTTATTGGCATTGTATGTATTATTTGCAACAATAAGAATGCAATTATTCGAATATTCATGCGACAAAATGGGATTTCCTATCTACTTCGCATTTCGAACATATTTCGAACCCCCCCCCCCCCCCTCCCACGAAAATTCTCTAGTTACGCTTCTGGATCTCCCAGCTGGCCACAAAAACTCTGCCGTCGCAACCTTTCTCAGCCCCATCCCCGGAACGTCTTTAACCCGACGATGCTAAGAGCCATCCCTGTCTCTGACCTAAGAGCCGTTATATAGCCCCGAAACGTCACTTAGTAGCCCCGACCTGCTGATACATAGCCCCGAACCGCCCGTACGTAGCCTGATACGTAGTCCTGAATTGCCGATACGTAGACCCGAAATGCCACTAAAGATCCGAAAGAATAACAGGACCAAAGCCGCTAAACAGATCGAATACGATGTATGTTTTTTTAATTATTTTTCTTCTTTCAACGGGACATTGAAACTTGAGGAGGGAACTATGATGCATGGTGCATAGTTCAAGGGATTAAGGGATTATCTAGCATTGGGATTAAAAATTGTTCCTGGAATCGAGGTCGCATCTGATTGGTCATCGGCACAGGCGAGCCATTATGAGATTGGTTTGACAAATGGAAATCTAAAGTTGGTATAAATACTTATGTTGTTGTAAATAAAGTAGTCAGTAGTTATTCAGAAGCAGTAAAGTTAGTAGTTACTTGTTAACCTGATTGAGCAAGGTACATCAGCATTGCAATCCAACTTACAGATGTACCGATTGAACATTGATTTGAACGTTATTACGTTCAAGGAGAATTAGGACTTTTTCGATGGGACTTGAATGGACTTGAGTAATCTAAACCCAGGGAAAACTTGGGACTTTTTGTGAGTTATGAACTTATTAATTTTCCAGAGAATCATCTACTAATATAATCAGCGCATTATTCCGCCAAGCTAGAACTTTTATAATTTATGAACTACGGATGTAATTTCTGTCAAAATAAAACTTTGTAATTCATATTTTGTTTTGTTTCGGAGTTAGTTCGATATTTAATTTTAGAATGTTTTAGTGTCAAAACAGTCATATTGATCAAGAGTATCATATTCGTAGTCTATCAGTATAGAATAATACTATTTTCAATAAAACCCGGTGTGTGGCCTGCTCTGAATTCGGATTGGAATCCAATAAGATGTGACTCATGTGGCTGCGATTCCTGGTGTGAACTGTGAAGGGCGTTTTTACACACATACAGGCAAGGAAATATTAATAGCTCCTTAACATCCTTAATTCTTTTATTCTTAACAAAAAGTTGCTTCTTTTTTGAAGTTCCTGTATCACATGAAATTAAATGGAAACGTCAAAAGTTAGCATTGAAATTCAAACCCAATTTTAACGAAATGTAGATTTTATCAATGATTTGATTTCAAATGAAAATCTGTAAAATTTTATAAACTAAAAAAAGATTGAAGATTTATTGTAGATTCCATGGATTCATGCATACATATGAAGATTTAGAAGTAGCTTCTGTAGTCTCATTAATTCAAAATTCCTTATCAATGTTATTACTTCGGTCCACAAAAGAGGAAGTTTGGTCTTACACGTCTCATTAAAAGCGCCATTACTCTTGATAATAAAAAACAATTTATGAAAACCTGAAATTTTACTGACAGATTTTAAAATACCAACTTTGAGTTTTACTAAAAGATCTTCGAAATTTACTATTTTTTCTTATTGATATAATGCCACTAATCTCTTTATTCTATTTCTTATTTTTTAAGATTAAATGTTCAGTAATTGCGGGGTTCCTTCATTTCTTTCTTGTGGCTGCTGTTACCTGGATGGCTTTGGAAGGATTTCATATCTATTGTTCTGTCACAGATCCTCTTCGAAAATTTGTTTCTCACTTGGCGAAAAAATCGGAAGCTTGGCGCTATTTTGTGACTGGTTATGGTAAGAAATATTTAATTCCTAGTTCAATATTTGTCATAAATAACAATTTATCTATAACTTATTGCCCAGACTGAATTTTTTATGATTCCGAAATACTGCTCTGTGATATATTACCTTATTTTTGATATATTAATATTATTAAAGCAATAGTTCAATAATATTAATTCCTAATATTTTAAGGTTTTCCAGTTTTGATTGTGACCATATCAGCAATTTTAAAATCAGACAGTTACGGTACAAAGAGACAGTAAGTATTTTCCTTTAGTTTCAATATCAATTCATTACAGTTTCACTTGCTGAATTCTATGCAAATTCCTTATTCTAATTACTGACATTATTTTATTATTAACTTTAGTTGCTGGCTCAATAATGAAGATGGTTTTATATTTGTCTTCGGTGGACCATTAGCAGCCATTATGTTGGTAAGTACTAGTTATATGTCATTACGAGAATTTGCAAGACTACTTTCCCTACAAACAGAAATCAGAGCTAAAGTTACAAATACAAGACAACTCAAGAAAACGGAATGGAATTAACAATTACAAAGGCAGTGAGAGGAAGCAATCAATGGAATTTCAATACTGTGATACAACTTTCTTTGAAATAGCTTCATTAGTAATATTACCAATTCCTACTGTTGATGAAATGTGTTTACATTTCTTTTAAGCTGAAGTGCACTTGCGGGATTTACATTACTTGTATTTATCCACTGTTATGTGAAAGTTTGTAATGAATTTCTAACTTTTATATATAAATAAATGATGTTTTTAACTAAGGATTTTAGGAACAAATATGAATTACTTCATGATAATTATCACTTAAAACAGTCATGGCTTTAAACAAATGAAACAAATCGCTTTCCAATAAAAATGTATTTTAAAAGTTAAAAAAAAATCATAAAATGGGCTTTTTGGCTTATTTTACATTTAAAAAAGCAATCAATGCAGCAACAAAGTAGAATTTCTTCTTGCTTTTATACTTTAGTTGATTTTGGGGCTGTCACTAAAGAATGAATTTGCCTTCAACAAGTAATCTTCTGTAGTTGAGTTTCATTTGATAACTAGCAAATATTGACTTTCATTTGATAAAATGAGGATTCAAAGAAAGAAATGTGAATTGCTTCCTGTGATTTTGGGCTGCTTTTTAAAGCTTTTTAACGCCTTTTTTTTTAAGAATTTGGAAGTTATGTCAGAAAGATGTTGTTTGACCAACCTCTTTTAAGCAGGCTCTTCTCCCGAATTTCTTCGGGGCTTTACAGGTGTGAAAACTGTCACTTTGAAAGAGGTCATTGATGATACTAGTATTCGTTTTTTTCTGCAAACATACATTCGTTTTTTCACTGATAATGTCCAGATTTTTTTAATCTGGTTGGCAGGCTTTTCACATCTTTAAGAATCCAATCTTGTCCCAACTTGTTCGTGTATGGGGTAGTAATCTTCTTTATGGATAATGGATCCTTCCTTAAGTTCTTTTCTACTATTTCAAACACTGTCGGCCACCCGTACTTTGAAGACTGAACAGATGTGCAACACTATCAGATAGCGTAATTATGTTGTTCAGATAGCATAATTATTTTAAGCAGATGGAAATACAGCAATATAGTCACGACATTGAAATATGTGTGGTTTTGGTCCTATTATATCGATATTTTGCTTCTTCGCGTTACCAAAGTTCCTCTCTTGGACGTTTAGTAGGTAATCATTCAAATATCTCTCGTGGTAAGACGTGCAGTTTTGCATGAGAATGACTCGTACCACTGTTTTTGACATGAGCTATTTATATTCTAAGTACATTTCGTGCGATTCTCAGAGTTCGAGGTCACGCATTTGTAAGAATCTACGATTTTGATTGTAATGTGGGAGGGGACATTTGGTACCTTGGCTGTGAATTTGATATGGGGGTCTGCTTACTTACTTGGAAGAAATACATACCACTCTACTGAGAAGCCTGTGAAGACTGTTTGTTGCTTGGCGGTTTACCATTCTTGAATCATTATTTTGAAATGTTTATTTGCAAATAGTTTAATATCGTTTCGTAATTTCATAAATTGTTACATAAATATGACTTTTTTTGCAATTGTAGAATGGCATAAAGAAGATGTTTCTTTATATTGATTTGTAATGGACATTCAATCGTTAATATGAATCGTTTAGTAGATACATGAATAAGATGGGTATTTGTTGTTGTTAGCCATTCAGTCGTGTCCGACTCTTGGCGATTCTTTGGACCATCTCTCGCCATTCTCTCCAAAGCAAAACTTTTCTTTTAAGTTGATCCAAGCCTAGGGCAGTTGCCGTTTAAATTGTGTCAATCCAATTAGTTCTTTGACGGCCTCGTCTTCTTTTACCACTGATCATACCTAACATCACTGTCTTCTCCAATGAAGCTTCTGACCGCAATATATGCCCAAAAAATTTTAGCTGTAATCTTAAAATCCTGCCTCCGAGTGACATTTCTGGGTTTATGTTCCTCAGAACTTCCAAGTTGGTGACCCTCGCTGTCCATGGAATCCGTAAAAGCCGTCTCCAGCTGGAATCCATCAATTCTTCTATGATCAGCTTTCTTGAGAGTCCAGAATTCGCACCCATACATGGCAACAGGGAATACAGTAGTGTTGACCAATCTGATTTTAGTAGAGAGGCTGACATCCTTGCTCTTCCAAATCTTATTCATACTCATCATTGCACTGTGGCCTAAAGCAATACGGCGTTTTGGATAGCACCTTCCACTTTGGACAATTTTAGTTCCAAGAAAACAGTAATCCTTGACACACTCGATTTCTTGTCCTGCAATGACAATTTTAACACTCCCTGATTCGGCTGTTGTCATAACCTTAGTCTTTTGGATATTAAGACAAAGACCCATCTTTTCACTTTCCAATTTAATCCTTTCTATAAGATGTTTTAAGCCATCCTCAGTCTCTGCTAACAGGGTTGTGTCATCTGCTTATCTTAGGTTATTTATCACTCTGCCCGCAATCCTGACACCGATTTCTGAATCCTCCAGGTCCAATTTCCTCATTATCATTTCTGCATATAGGTTAAAAAGGAATGGGAACAGAATGCAACCCTGCCTCACACATTTGCCAATTTTAAACGAATCCGTATCTCCATATTGTGTTCTTACAATTGCCTCTTGGTCTGTGTATAGAGACTTTAAAAGCTGTAGTAGTAGACCTGGCATATTTAGCTCTTTCAATGCCTTCCAAACTTTATTATGCCGAACACAGTCAAATGCCTTGTGGTAGTCGATAAAACACATATAGATGTCTTTCTGGTATTTTGACTTTTTTCCATGATCCATCGCAAATTTGCAATATAATCACGTGTTCCTCGTCCTCCCTGGAATCCAGCCTGGGACTCAGGTAACTCTGTTTCAATTATTGGTCGTAGACGTTGTTGAATAATTTTCAGTTTACTCTTTGCCTACTCTTCTTTGTTCGGCAATTTTTATGGTGTTTTTCACTTAGCCATCTGTTCCTTTTTTCTGGTTCTTTAAATGGAATATGTTCATGAGCTAATTCAATTAAAGTGGATGCCATTTCTTGCCGCAGCTCCTCTGCATGTTTCTCCGTAAAGTCCAGTAGTTCGAATCTGTTTTTCACTTCAATTCCGAATGAAGCAGGTATCCTGGAGACATTGAACCGTTTTGGTAGGGTAGTCTTTTTGATTTTACAGAACTTCACTTTAATGTTGGCTACCAGCAACTCATGATCGGAGCCATTGTCAGCACCAGGGAAAATTTTTATGGCGCTGACTGAATTTTTCCATCTTTTCTTGCAAAGAATGAAATCAATTTAGTTCCGGTATTGTCCGTTAGGTCTTGTCCAAGTGTTCAAACGGCATTTGGGCTGCATGAACCATGTATTTGCCACTCAGAGATGGTTTTCAATACAAAATTGAACCAAGTGGTCACCAGCATTATTCCTTTCACCCAATCCAAACTGCCTACAAACATGCCCTCTTTAATATTGCCGATCTTTGCATTAAAATCACCCATTAAGTAAATAATGTCTTTTTTAGGCATCAGTTTCAGTGTGTTCTCCACTTTGGCATAAAATTGTTCTACTTCTTCCTCGTCAGCATCTGATGTTGGTGCGTAAACTTGTAACACTGATGTTCAGTGGTTTTGCACGTATACAAATAGCCATTGTACGGTCACTGATATTGAGGTAGCTCTCAACAGCACATGCTACTCTCTTACTAGCTATGAAGGCCAGTCCATTACGCCTGTGTTCTTGGTGACCAGAATAGTATCAGTGAAGTCGTCAGGGTGAAAATAACCATTGTCTTTCCAGTGCAATTCACTAACACCAAGTAAATCTATGCTCAGTCTTGTCATTTTTTGTTTGATGATGTCCAGTTTGCCTTGACTCGTTCCTCGGACATTCTATATTGCAATTCTGTGCATTTTCGTACAGCGCAGATTTTTTCTTTCATTGCAGGCAGCATCAGCAGCTAGGCATCCAAGAAAATTTCCCTCAGTTGCATCATAAATTCCTATATTACTCAAAAAAGATCCTTGTTCATCCCCAGTCCCCAGATGGGTACTTACTGGCCTGGGAGGGCCCACCATACGGTACCAAATTCGAATTGAGCGAGAGACTTTCCATTGAATTTCCATGGCGATGATTTTCTGGGGTAGGTCGCCATGTCATTCCCCAGTCTTCTCCACTTGCATGGTTCGGGGTTTGGACACAGTTGTCTGTTTCCTCAGTTCAGACCTGTCTGGCTTGGGAGGCCCTTCTGGTAGCGAAACTACCGCCAGCATAGCTCCAAACATCATTGAAACATGCAAGCCCCTCCGGCGCAGCAAGCCCTGTGTCCAGGAGGGGAAAGATGGGTATAGTACATAATCAATCGAAAATCTAAACGTGATCATAATATCTTTTGTTTTAAATATGTTTCAATAGTGGAGAAGCATTCGACAAATGATTCAATATTACACTGCAGAATCGCTCAGTGCAAATGGTTAAAGTAAAGTTTATCTCTTCACAGCTTCTCACATTCTCACGGCTGAAAATACAAGTAAAAATTGCGAATAAATAGTATCTTGAAATTGCATTAAAATATCCTATAGTTATTAAATTTATCGACACAACGGGTCACTGCCTTCAAAAAAAAACGGGATACACCCGTAAAAATACATCTGGTCACCCCTACCCTAAAATATAGAAACTTCAATTCAATTTAGAATATTTTAAGAAATTAGTTCATTTTTTTCCTAAAAATAGTCTTCGATGTCGCAAATTTATTGAAATAAAAACAACATTTTATCCTGCGATTTTCTGTAATATTAGCTCAATTTACTTTCTGTAATTACTTTTCATAGACGAAGATTTCCAAGTAATACTTTACCTTCGTAATCTTGTTTTAGATTAAGTTTTCAAATAACTTATTAGTCCCTTTAAATTTAAATATATAAAACATTTTGAAGGATTATCAAAAGCGTTTTACATATACTAAGTGATATCCCATGACACAATTCCCAGTAGCGGACATATCGTTTTTATCACAGCCGTGACTCTGCCGTGAAGACTTTGTGAAGGCAATCGCCTTCAAAGTCACTGAGCTCTGATGATCGACCCATTCTTTGTTACTTTGTATCAATTAACATACACGACTGCATAGTTCTTTTTATAACGCTATCTGACGTCGTCGTGCCATCTAGGCTTCAAAATCACTATTCCATAGGGATGTTAGGATATTTTTCATCACATAAATGATATCGTGTATGTTATATCATTGTAATTTAAATTAAAGATGAAAGAATAGCTTATAATACGTTATTGAGGTACTGACCCGGAAAAGTTGTTAAATTACGAATAAATAAACTGATTTGTTATTTTTGTTGTTTATTTACATTTTACATTTTTGTTTTTTAGTTCAATTTAATTATGCTGATTAGTACCTTCCTTATTGTTGCCAGAATTCGAGTATTTTCAAGCCAAACTAAATTAAATAAGAAGACGTGAGTAGAAAGAATTATATATTTATTGTTTATAATATTCAATATAATTGTTTTTCGTGCAAATGTTTTCTAGTTCAATTTAATAGTGTTGATTATTACCTTCCTTCTTGTTGACAGAAAGCACGTAGTTCAAAACCAAACTGATTTAAATGCGGTGAGGTGAGTAGGAAGAATTACATTATTTATATTATTTATAATAAGTATTATTGTTTTTCGTGATAAAGTTTTACTTTATCCAAAGAAGACAGTACTTTATTATATTAGAGTTATCATTCTTTTGCTGATTTTGTTGATAACTCTTTATTTAGACATTTTTAATATTATGGTAATAAAAATGCATTTACCACACTCGTAATGTCTATATTCAGCTCTTAACAGCAACTCAATAGGATTCAATTAGACGGAAGTAACTTACGACTAATTGGAGAAACCGGTTGTAAATTTTCTGACAAGGGAAGTGCGTGAAAATGTGCTTAGAATATAAATCGCTCATGCCAAAAACAGTGGTATGAGTCATTCTCATGTAAAATTGCACGTCGTACCACGAGAGACATTTGAATGATCACCACAATTGTAGCCACGATTATAATAGCCTTCATTAATGTTCTCCAGTATGTTGTCATCAATATCTTGCAATACACTGGGCCCCCACATTTTGGGTGGAGACGGTTGCTACTTACTTTGATTTGAGGATTCCTGTTGCTCTGGAGATGAACGTCTTGTACTTCTGGAAGAGTCAACTTCAGGTACGGGGTTCTTCCTGTCCTTCAAAATCACTATACCTATCCAGTGTATCTTCATGAATTTCTACATCATCCCCATTGTATTTCTGAATTATTATGCTATATAACGTATTCGCGAACTCCATATCCTCAACTCCGATTACGTTTCCATATTCGCAACTTTGCCTCTAACATTTTGACAACATTCATGGGATTAATTCGCCTCATGATACCGATGTACTCTGTTTACACTCTAACCCACAACCGAACACTCCAAAAGACGGCCTCTTACTGCAGGTATACTATTCACACAGCTAGATTAAGTACTTGTTAGTGCTGGTACAACATACCACCATCGGATGGCGCTAGCAGAAAACAGCTGAGTTTTGCATGGGAATGACTCATACCATGTTTTTAGGATGAGCTATTTATATTCTAAGCATATCATTGCGGTTCTCAGCGTTCGAGATCACGCACTTCCCTTGTGAGAACTTAATAAATTGTAATTATAATAATAATAATTATAGTTAACTGTTCAGCATTTTGTTTTTCCTGTTCATGATGACTAAATTGATTATAAGAAATTGTCAAAAAAATGAATATTAAGTTGCTACAAAAAGTAAATTGTCTGTTCTCAAATGGCAATGAGGTTACAGGACGCCTTGACTTTCAATGTCACGAAGGAAACAGCTTATACGAGCTATCATGGTGACGTCTGTGAAGTTAGTCCCCTCTCCCAAGTCACAAATTAAAAAAAAGGACAATTTTGGTGGTTGGTTCATTTGGATTGGATTTGTTCCGAGAATAAAATCGTTTATTCCGGAAAACTAATAAGCAAAAATCCAATTAAAGTTGTGGGCTCTAACTTCATACTAGCCCCCCTTAAATTAGAAATTGACAAAACAGACAACGGAGTTCGTTTTTAATAGATTTGTTATGGTTTATTCCGAAAAAAAATCCAGAAAATTAATACCCAAAAAATGCAATTAAAGTTGTGGGGGTTAGCCTCCTTAAGTTAGAAATTGACAAAACGGACTATATTGTTTGTTTGGGATGATTTTGTTCCGAAGTCGATAATAAACTAATTATTAAACGGCAATATTAATTGAAAGTAATATCAATGATAATGATAATAATAATTAATAATTAGGTATTATAACTGTTTATGTAATGTTTTTAAAATAGTTGTTTTCCCTACCCCTTACAATCACAAGAATGTTTCGACATACCTGTAAATAAGCATAATAAGTAATACGTATTCTCTGAGAAAATTTATGTATTTATTGTATGATTACTATATAAATGTTCGTATACATAAGTTCCCCAGGTAAGACAACAAGGCGGATTAAGGATCAAAGCACATGTTTCCAAGTGTAAAGTGTGAAAGGGGGAAATGATGTTAGAGATGTGTTGTTGTGTCCATAAATTTCCTAACTATCCATGTTGTGTTGAGTACATGTTGTCCATGTTGTGTTATGAAGTTGTGCATAAGTGTTTTTGTGAAGTCCTAGTGTGCTGAGACTGTGGTGCAATATAAGGCACCAGACCAGTGGAGGACAGGACGATGGGTACAACACGTACTCGGTCCTACCTCCACTGCTGTTGGAGTTCGTGTGGTAAGTCGGTGAATTTACAGATCTTGTCTACATGAGTTTTCTGCATTTCTTGATGATAGGCACTGCAATGTCAATGAGACATTGGCCTTATCAGCAAGTGTGTTGTCAGATCTGTTGTCCTGTATGTTTTTGCTGTATGAATGGGGCAGTTCATTACAACTTATGTGTGGGTGACTCTAACATGCGTTATGGGATCACGGAACGGTGATCGTAATATATGAGTGTTTGCTAGCTGTTGATGGATGATCGATACTATCTGATTGTATCGGCGAATGTAGTCTGATTGGAAGAAAATCCGATAGCCTGATTTTATGTTGTCGATCGTCTTTTGTGTAGTGTAGGACTTCCTGCATGTTGTCGTCGTGTGTGTTTCCCTCATGTAGAATGTGTTTCTTGTAATTAAATGCGGGGATGACTTGGTCCTGTATCGCGATCATGAACTTCTTCGGTCTTCCCGAACAGCTCACCAGTCGTCAGCCTTCCATGTCGACAGGAGGCTGGCTGATATCGAGATTATGTCTGCCGTGGATTTCCTTACGAGCCCTTACGGTGACGGTTGGAACATAATGAAAAACGCAATCTAAAGGAAAATCTAAAGATTTTTTTTTTTTTTTTTTTTTTTTTTTTTTTGCATCTCTGAATTACATCAATCCAATATGTACAGTTATACTAAAGTCTATAACGTGAAGTTCGAAATAAATATCTGTTTTATTCGGAACCTCATT
>JAFIDM010079342.1:219532-237332 GCA_023159025.1 Thereuonema tuberculata | reverse complement strand
AGCTGCTGATTCTTATGAGGATGAAACAGCCTTCAGGATTCCAGTTGATGATGGCTCAGTTTGTGAAAGCATATTTACTGTCCAGTTATGGTTTTTTTTCTTTTTTAATTTGTTAGGTAATTTTTGAGAATAAAGATGCAATGCCAAAAAATCATGAAAAAATATTTTGCATTAATTAATTTACTTAACTAATTGTTTTAAAACTAAATTTTTATTCAAGTCAAATAGATCTTCCAAATACATTTGTTTTCTTGTACAAACGAGAAATACTGAATCATAGATGTCAGCATATTCCAGATTCTGTTAGTTCAGTCACAAGTATGTGCGACGTAGAAAAAGCGACGTAGAAAACACTTAGAAGGTCCCAAAGACTAATGGGCTAAATCTTTCGCTAGCAGTAGGGATTAATGACTGTTGTTGGTACATTTTTCAAGAACTGGACAACTCTGATAGTGAGCAAGTGACAGGTTAATTCTTGTGGTCAGAAATGGAGAAAAAAAATGCGAACTTCTTGAAATAAATACAAAATTTACTATAAAAGCAATAATGTAATGTAATAAAATTAATTCATTATTAATTATTAGTAAACTTAATTATTGTTTATAAACAATTTTATTCTTCTCTTTGGCTCTTGAATGGAAGATTCGCCATTGAGATCTATTAATTTCACTCTCATTTCGAGTTTTGTGAAGATAGAACACAATTATAATAAATGACGATTGTTCTTTGAATACAAAAAAAGCTATTAGGTTAATTTACTCAGTTTCAAAACAACCAATTTGCTTCAGTCAGTTTCTCATCATTACTTAGATTATTTGAAATAAGCAAAATATTTCCTTGATAATTAGTGGTCAGAAAAATCGTACATTTTATCTGTTCTATTAATCATTAGCACGTATGTATCCAGTATGACTTCCAGTGAAACTATAGAGCCAAAGTTAGAGCACTATCCGAAGATAACTGGATTATAGTCCAACGAATAGAGACCAAAAAAGGGGGTTACCTTACAAAAGGTCCGGTAGTTCTAATTTTTTGGTATGTTGTCTAGGATGGTTAGTAAATGTTTAAAATGCAAAATGCACAATTCCTCCCCCGCCGCGCCCGCCGCCATCTTGAAAAAAACCAAAAAAAATCGGCACTTTGTTCAGATTTTCACTTTTATCTTCTGTTTGGTGCAATTTAGCGACACAAGAGTTCTATACAATGTTGTAGAGACTATAATTTCCTACAATATGATTTTTAAATTTTGTTTCTAGGACTGATAGTTACGGAGATATGCACTTTTGAAAAACAAAAAAAACACGCACTTTTCGGAAATTTGTAAAACTTCGAACTTCAGGACGCTGTAATTCAGTTATGGCCTATTCTAGGGAAACAAGTATTAGAATAAAATTTTTAGGGAATTTAATTACCTACAAAACGCATGTATATTTTTATGAACCAACCCTATGAGTGTTGTGTAAAATCAAAAATCATGAACAACGGAATATTGCTGGTTTTTGATAGTGTGACCGAACTAGTCCATCAAATAGAGAACAAAGAGGGGAGTACCTTACAAAAGGTCGGGTAGTTCTAATTTTTTGATATGTTGTCGAGGATGGTTAGTAAGTTTTTTAAAATGCACAATTTCTCCCCCGCCGCGCCCGCCGCGTCGCCGCCATCTTAAAAAACCAAAAAAAATTGGTACTTTCTTTAGATTTTGGCTTATAACTTCGTTTTGCATTGTAGCTATAATAGAGTTCTACGCAATGTTGTAGAAAATACAATTTCCTACAATGTAGTTTCTAAGTTTTGTTTCTAGGACTGATACTTACGGAGATATGTTTGTTTTGAAGAAATAAACAAAAACGCACTTTCTGGAAACTTGTCAAACTTCTAACTTTAGGACGCTGTAATTCAGTTACGGCCTATTCTAGGGAAACAAGTATCAGAATAAAATGTGTAGAGAATTTGATTATCTACAAAACGCATGTAAATTTTTGCACCCTACGGAGAGTGGGGTAAAAAAAAATAAAAAACAACGGAATATAATGGTTTTTGTTATTGTGACGCACAGAGTATCTAAAAAAAATTCATCAATTACCTTCCGGTGTTGGCTTGAAATTGTCGTGTATACCAACCCTACTTGAGTTTCTGACATGTTACAGCGCAATGCTCATGAGGCAGGTACTGTTTTACTGGAATACCTACTGGTGAGAGCGGATGTTCAATTTAAAATATCCCACCAACACAGCAGATACATTTTTTAAAGATGCATGTATGTAAACAAAGTAAGAACAAAAGGCATTAATAATCATACCAAAATCGATATTAATTGAACTAAAACTGAAAAGAAAACAAATTTACATCCGCTTCGCTTGTTTCATAGAGGGTGAGTTAATGAAGTCGGGGTCTTCATTTTCGTCAAATGGCGAAGTTACTCGATCGTCGTCGTCTTCGTCGTCGACGAGGACCTCATTCCTGTTGTCACATTCTTCGCCAGCACAGAATTTGCATAGGGCGGAACAATTGAGGCTCGCCTTTCTACAGCCACACGCCCCCATACAGCCAGTTGTGCATCTGCATGAGATGGTCTTAAGCAGGTTTGGAGGAGCTACTCATCCTGATGGGTTCCAGTCCTCGAGCTCCTCTACACCAGCCCCCTCGATCGGGTCTTTGACAATCCCCATCCACTCCATGACCGGCTGGTATAAACTCAGGAAGTGGAAATGTGCTGCATCAGTGGTAGGAGGTAGTTTAGCCAGATTGAGCTTGGTGGTACTGGTCATGAATTTGCTGTGGCGAAGTGACTCATTGACTGTTCGTTACTGCCACCATACAGGGATACCAAAATTTTTTTCCTTGCTGCTGAAATTTCGTGGGGAGTGGCAGCAAGGTCCCCGAACCTCTCCGTCTGCTCCAGCAATGATGGGTCTTTCCTAAAAAGTAGGCAGAATTTATTCTTTCCAAACCCAAAAATGGTTGAAGTGGTGTCGCAGCCCGACATTGCGTGCAGGAGCAAGATACAGCCTGTGGAGTTGAACTTGTAGGAGGAGGTGGAGTAGATTGCGTCTGGCTGTTTCCCTCTCGCTTGGTTTTTGAGGTAGACATTGCTGACCGCAGGTGTTGTGCCAGTTAGCAGGACGAGTAGGTCAATGTCTTCACCGACAATGACGACGGCGTCGTACGTGGAGGAGAGGCATTTAGCTGTGGCAACTATCAACCTGTCAGCATCTTCAGTTTCATGTCAGAAACTCAAGTAGGGTTGGTATACACTCCAATTTCAAGCCAAGACTGGAAGGTAATCGGTGATATTTTTTTAGATACTCTGTGTGTCACAATAACAAAAACCGCAATATTCCGTTGTTTTTGATACTCCGTAGAGTCAAAAAATTTACATGCGTTTTGTAAATAATTAAATTCCCTACACATTTTATTCTGATACTTGTTTCTCTAGAGTAGGCCATAACTGAATTTCAGCGTCCTAAAGTTAGAAGTTTGACAAGTTTCCAGAAAGTGCGTTTTTGTTTATTTCTTCAAAACAGACATATCTCCGTAACTATCAGTCTTAGAAACAAAATTTAAAAGCCATATTGTAGGAAACTGTATTCTGTACAATTCTTTTGTAGCTACAATGCACCAAAACGAAGTTATAAGCCAAAATCTAAAGAAAGTACCAATTTTTTTTGGTTTTTTAAGATGGCGGCGGGCGCGGCGGGGGAGGAATTGTGCATTTTGCATTTTAAACACTTACTAACCATCCTAGACAAATATCAAAAAATTGGAACTACCGGACGTTTTGTAAGGTACCCCCTCTTTGGTCTCTTATTTGCTGGACTAGTGCGTCAAAATAGCAAAAACCGCAATATTCCGTTGTTCTTGATTTTGTTTTTACCCCCCACTCCGTAGGGTTGATTCATAAAACTATATATGCGTTTTGTAGTTAATTAAATTCCCTACACATTTTATTCTTATACTTATTTTCCTAGAATAGGCCATACTTAATTACAGAATCCTAAAGTTAGAAGTTTTACAAATTTCTGGAAATTGCGTTTTTTTTATTTTTTCAAAAATTGCATATCTCCCAAACTATCAGTTCTAGAAACAAAATTTAAAAACCATATTGTAGGAAATTGTATTCTCTAGAACATTGCGTAGTACTCTTTTGTAGCTAAAATGCACCAAACAGACGTTATAAACGAAAATCTAAAGAAAGTAGTAATTATTTTTGTTTTTTTTTTAAGATGGCGGCGGGCGCGGCGGGGGAGGAATTGTGCATTTTGCATTTTAAACACTTACTAACTTACCATCCTAGACAACATAACAAAAAATTAGAACTACCGGACCTTTTGTAAGGTAAAACACCTCTATTCGTTGGATTAATTAGACATTGCTTTGATAATGATTGTGCTTTTCTCACTCATAAGTCTTTCTTCTTGTACTGCATAATAGCTTTCAGTATGATAATTTGTTGTCTTTAGCTTCCGAGAAGTTTCAAATGGGAATGCTTAGAGGATTCCAAGGATTCTCCTTTTTTCCTATAAAAATCCTTCTGTAAATTACAGCAAAGCTTTCCAATTTCCAATTTTCATATTTACCAATCTCTTCAAGTTTCACAATGTTTTTTGCTATGTCTGTAGCTAATCAATCATTTTCATTTTTTTCATAAAATTGATTGATAAACACCAGTTAGGTTAAGGGCACTAGTTATGGCTCCACCTAAGCCTAAGTTCTGCTTTTGAAGCTGGGAAAGGACAAGAGTACGAGTTTTACCTGGAGCTTGTTAGTTGATCCAATTACAACACTCTACGATCACTTACATTTATGATAACATCAATTTAGTAAATATTTTCTTAAAAAATAAAATTTGACATTTGATCCAGAATTAGACCCCGGCATTAATTGACAATCAGTTAACGAAAACCATTTTCCTTTTATATTTTATCAGAAAATAGCACAAGGATCAAATAAGTTTACAGCGTATAAGATTATATTACTCAACAAATGAAATAAGCAATGTGATCCACAACTAGTGATTGGGACTAATTGTGCATCAAAATTCTTGATATTATTTACATGGTCGTACATGTTCAAAAAAATTAGCGGAAACTGAAGGATATTACATTTTTAACTGTAGAAATCAAAATTACATGTTCCTAACAATAAGTTATACAAATTAGAGCGATGTAATTCAATTTAGCAGCTCACAGTTTATTATTATTTACATTTGAAACATAGGAACCTTTTTGGTCGATCATTATTTGACAACTTCTGGCATGATTGATGATACCACAACTTACATTTAATACACTGGATCCAACTTTCTTCCCGAAAATCATCATGAAATGCTCCATCCCATTCACCACAGATAGTGTTATCATTCTCATCATTTTCACTGTCATCCCTTTCAGAGCTCCTTCTTTTAGTCGATTTCTTTTTTTCTTTTTCCTCCATTTCCCTCAGGAACTCCAGTGAAATGACACATCTTGTGGTAGTGACTCTTCTTGAACGTTTGACATTGTCCTCTTTGGGTGCCAAAAGTTCTTTTATCATCTGAATCACATTACTATTATTAATGGCAAATTATAATAGAGAAGTATTAATGATGTTATTGAAGTTTGCACATTCTATTTTCACATCAGAAAAAGCATACAAACTTTAAATTTGGCGCGCGCTTTAGTAATGGAGTAGTAACGCTGCAAGGTCATCTTCTACTTGCCCTCAAGGCTAAATGGAAAGCTTCAAGCAAGATCGTGTATGTTTTTCTTCAAACTGTATACCTACGGTTTTATTTTGAGTGAATTTGAAGGCTCTGAATTATATGTAGAAATAATTAAACATGTTTAAAGTAACTTGCCTTTATTTTCCCTTCAGATTTCTGCCAATAGTTGGAACAAATTCTTCTGCGTCGACACTTACGGCTTCGCCATTCACAACTGCCTGGAAATAATGTTATGACAGTGCCTACAAAACATGCCACAACAGACAACTATTGTTAAATTGAGAAACACAGATAGTTCGATCCTCCTCTAGTGTCCCATCCACAACTAGTGCTCTTACCCTAATTATTATTAAAGTTTGATTTACTTAAAAATTTCTTAGGTTGTTTTGAATTTTATTACATAATTTTAAATTTTAAATTACGAATATCCTTTAAACATTTTGAAGTTAATTATCTTTTTCTAGGCTATTAAGTGTAGATGGGTGAATCTACGGAAAACCTAAAATTCGTGTCACAGAGCAATAAATTGAAAATGATTGAAAATATTTGTCATTTTTCAAAATCACACATTGAAGTACAAAATATACTATAGTTTAGTATGATTTTTTTTTTAAATTTTATGAAATTTCCAAAAAAAAAGTTGTCTACAAAAGGTGATTCGTCACTTCCGTGGACTGTCACAAGCTACAGTTGGATAGCTTCTAAAGATCCAAGCTGCTTTATTTTTTAATATTTTTCAAATAATATATATATTGTGAAATCAGAAAATATATAAATTTAACATAATACTGAATGAAATTTTTTTTCGAATTATCAGTAAAATTTTTTTTGCAACCTCAAGTCTTGTCACAAGGTTTAGCCATCGCTTTTGTGGACATTCCTAAACTTTCTAAAAAATGCACCCGATGCGCTAGTTGTCTTCCATTTCACTTAAAAACAAAAGTTTACACGGCGATTTTGGATTGGGAAGTGATTTTATTCGTCTGAGTCGCACATTTGTCAGGAAAATATTACCTTTTATTCATTTTTCGTCATTTGCACAGCTCATCCCATCACTTCTGTGGTCTTGTTTAGAACCTAATTTTTTTATGGAAACATGATTATTTCTAGGCATGATAATTGAAATATGGTAAACTTAATTTTCTGAATGACACGTGTTCCTAACTTCAAAATGAAGTGCACATGGGCCAAGAAACATAAGTATTCGTCACTTCCGTGGAGATCACTTCCGTGGACATTTGGGGTCCATGGAAGTGATGATCATCAACAATAGCGGCTACTATGTTTTTCACGAAGACTTGTCTTTCACTTCCAGTCTTTATTAAATGCCAATAAGGATATTTATAATTATACAAATATATATAATATAATATATGATATATGTAATTATATATTTACATTTTTATAGACGTTTAAGATTGACAGTCTGATTCATTTTTATTGTACATGATTTCCTCTTTTGATAAAAAGTTCTTTTAATTCATAAATTATAGTTTTCTATTTATTTATTTCATAGTTTTCCCATGTAAATTCACTTTATCGAATATAATTTATATTAAACTTCGACATCGTTATCAACACAAGTCACTTCTGTGAACATAGCCTATCATTATTTTTTTTTAAAAAATAGCCAAAATGTGTTGACCTGAACCACATATATCATGGATGTAAGAACGTCAAAAGCAATCATCTCAATTTTTTTGAAAAAGAAATCTTGTAATTTAAAATCTCAAAATTTTTTGACTGAAATTGCAGGTTTTCTGTAGATTCACCAAGCTATGAATTGTTTAAATTTTTGTATGATCTTAAATTTTCCCATTTTAAAATGTTTTTTTTTTTTAATATCTAGAAATTAAGGAAGTGTATGTTATAGATTTTCTTCAAAATTAATTTATTACTTTAAATATGTTAAAATCTATTTTTTTCAATTTACCTTAAATTTAGGTTTCTTTAAAATACATGGACCAATAACATCTCTGAGAGGAATAATTTCCACATCAGTCAGAGACGCGACTATCCTTGATTTTCAAGTAAGGGTAAGTTGACGGTTTTGATTTAAAGTTATATAATTCAGATGATGAGAAAACAAAAAAAAAGAAACGATATTTATTTGCTTTCTGAAGATGCAAAATTAAGGTTATTTGATATATAAAATTTCAAAAATTAAATAGGAAAATATCTTATTTTATATAAATTTCTAAAATTCCTAAAATCGTAGATTACTTTGAAACAAAGCTTATAAAATATTAAAACAGCGGTTGGGATGCCGCCGCACTTGTTGAAAAATTAAAGCAAGAAATTATGACATAATAAGGGCAACTAATTTCAGACAAAAATATGTATGTCCTTCTTCAAGCCAGGTTGGGAATAATTTAAAATTGCTTCTTGTAACTGACGCTCACATTTGTGCGCAGCCGTGGGTCTGTGCGGCTTGCTGGTAGTTGGGGGTGAGTGGGAGGGTCCACTGTTTGTTTGGGGGACGGGTTTGCCGGGTTTTCCTTGTAATTGCCGTTGGGGTGTGTCTGGTTCGTGAGTGAAGTTTCTTTTTTCATTTTTCGCTTTTTTAAACCGTATTGTTCCATGTGCTGTTGAAAGGCATTGATTGTAGCAATCTGGATCGGTTAGAATGTGGAAAGTCTCTTTGCACTTTCTGAGGAATAGGTTTTTTTCTTTGCATATGATGGTGCATGTGTTGAGATCAATGCCATGATTGGCTTGGTGCGAGTGAGATACGGTGTTGTAATTAAAGTCCTTTGTTTTCAGGGCATAACGGTGTTGTGCGATGCGACGGCCTAATGTCTGCAATGTTTCGCCTAAATATTTACAGTGGGGTATGTTGACGCAAGGGATGGCATAAACAAGTTCTTTTTGTTTAAGGGGATCGATGGGAAATTGAGAGTCCTTGAATTTGAGCATTTTGGCAATGGTATTGTTGCTAGGGGAAGTTAAGGTGATGTTCAGGGGATTAAGAATCTTGTTGAGGGCATGACGGAGGAAGGGGTGAAAAGGAATGGAAATATAAGTTGAATTACGTTGGGGGGAGGAGGGTGTGCATTGTTGTAAATAAATAGGGTTGTGTGGGTAATTGATTGGTTGGCGAGGGTGAGGGGGGGTTACCATTGGCGATGAAGAGGTCACGGATGGTGTTGATTTCGGTTGAAAAGGCTTTTAGTGTGTTGGATAGAATGAATGCTCTATTTACGGCCATTTTTATGTTATTTGTTTTGAAAGGATGGGGATTGAAAGAGTTGTAATGGAGAGTGGTAGGCTGGGTGGTTGACTTTCTGTAGATGGAGGTGATGAATTGTGAATTTTTTCTTTGGATGCGAACATCGAGGAAGGCGATGGAATCTTTGGTGTGGTTTTCTTCTTCCATCTTATGTCGACGCTTTATTCACATCGAATACTCCTGATCTGGTCATTGATTCTCTAACCCACTTGCAAGAAAAAAACCCCCTCCAAATTCTCCATCCCAAAACTACAGACAGACATTATCCCTCTCATACATGCTTTGTTTAAAATGCAGCTATTCGCATTTATCAACAACATCTACCAACAAACGTCAGGACTTTTCATGGGATTAGCCGTCTCAGCCATGCTAGCCGAAATTGCCATGATATTTTTATCGAAGACAACACATTCACCATCATTGACGACCAAGCCCTTGCCGTTGAGCTTTACAGCAAATACCTGGACGACTTGTTCTTTTACTGCAATCCCTCCAATTTTCACCTAATAAAGCAAGCCTTCGAATCCATCCACCCCAGCATCCCATTTAAGATGGAAGAAGAAAACCACACCAATGATTCCATCGCCTTCCTGGATGTGTGCATCCAAAGAAAAAATTCACAATTCATCACCTCCCGTCTACAGAAAACCAACCACTCAGCCTATCACTCTCCATTACAACTCTTTCAATCCCCATCCTTTCAAAACAAATAACATAAAAATGGTCGTAAATAGAGCATTCATTCTATCCAACACACTAAAAGCCTTTTCAACCGAAATCAACACCATCTGTGCCCTCTTCATCGCCAATGGTTACCCCCCCCCCCACCCTCATCAACCAATCCATTACCCACACAACCCTATCCATTTACAACAATGCACACCCTGCCCCCAACGTAATTCAACTTATATTTCCATACCTTTTCACCCCTTCCTCCATCACGCCCTCAACAAGATTCTTAATCCCCTGAACATCACCTTAACAATACCATTGCCAAAATGCTCAAATTCAAGGAATCGCAATTTCCCATCGATCCCCTTAAACAAAAAGGACTTGTTTATGCCATCCCTTGCGTCAACATACCGCACTGTAAATATATAGGCGAAACATTGCAGACATTAGGCCGTTGCATCGCACAACACCATTATGCCCTGAAAACAAAGGACTTTAATTACAACACCGTATCTCACTCGCACCAAGCCAATCACGGCATCGTTCTCAATCGATGCACCATCATATGCAAAGAAAATAACCTATTCCTGAGAAAGTGCAAAGAGACTTTCCACATTCTAACCGATCCAGATTGCTACAATCAATGCCTTTCAACAGCACATGGGACAATTTGGTTTAAAAAAGCGAAAAATGAAAAAAGAAGCTTCACTCACGAACCAGACACACCCCAACGGCAATTACAAGGAAAACCCGGCAAACCCATCCCCCAAACAAACAGTGGACCGACTCACCCCCAACTACGAGCAACCCCCGCAGACCCGCGGCTGCGCACAAATGTGAGCGTCAGTTACAAGAAGCAATTTTAAATCATTCCCAACCTGGCTTGAAGAAGGACATACATATTTTTGTCCGAAACTAGTTGCCCTTATTATGTCATAATTTCTTGCTTTAATTTTTCAACAAATGTGAGGGCATCCCAACCGCTAATTTAACAAGTGCATGTTAAACCTTTAATTAAATATTAAAACACTTAAAGTTATCTTACTGAGATCAATTCATATTTTTATTAAAGTTGTGTAATATGAGGTGAGGTGCCTTTTCTTGGTGCTACTGTATTAAATTACGTTTATAATGAAAAGAGCAGTGAAAAATGGTTGAAGATCATTAAAAAAATATATTTAAACAATTAAGATAGACAGTTTATCGTGGAAAAACTAAAATATGTTTCATAATTTCGAGCCCATCGAGCTAGATCGTCTACAGAAATTTTTTAAAGAAAATGAACCAATCAAAAACTGAACTTCACATTCTAAAACTAATTATCTACTTAAACGAATTCATCTGATATTAAATCTTTTTACTCACTCATTAAACAATATTTCGAAAGACCTTTCCGGTCTTTCTTCACCATATCTACAAAAAATAATTAAGGAAGAAATAAACTATTTCTTTCCTCAAATCATTTTGGAATTAAAGATAAACAATCATGAATATTACAATAATAAATAACAATCATGAAATAATAATCACAAAACGTTATAGTATCAATTCTACGCATGTCATACAAATAATAATTAACAATAATAAATCGTTATATATTCAATGCTACATACGTTATACAAATAATAATTAACAATCATAAAACATTATATGTTCAATGCTACATATGTCTTACAATTTTAAAGTTAAAGACTAAAAATATCAATTATAAAAATATAAATATATTCCATTAATATTACTCTAAAAATTTGAATATAAATACTCTTTTATGTTTTCTTAATTAAATATTTTTTAAATATTCTTAGAGATATGTCAGTTACTTTTAAAGTCTTATCTTTATTAAAACAATTTTTTGAAGTTATAAAACACGATTCAATTAGTAATCTGTCTGATTCATCATTATATTTATATATAATTTTTGCAATAGGATCCGGAATATGATGGAATCTAAGGTCATGATACGCCTAATCAGATTAGTTGGTTGTTTCTGAACGCTCTTATATGCTCTGACAAACGTTCCTTTAGAGTCCTGGATGAACTCCCGTAATATATTTCCTTACAGTATCTACATTGTAATTTATATATAATAATAAGGAAATTAATAAGAGTATAATAATAATTAATAGATCACTGTCTGATGATTCCTTATTATTTTTTAATCTAAATAGTTTATTATCTTTAAAATGAATGATTTTCACCTTATTTTTTAATATCAGATGACTTCATTTATTATCATACTAGATAAGTGTTAGTAAGTAATTAAATATCCACATATTTCATAAATTTCATAACAGGGCGTTTATTTCTTTCATATATCTTCATTACAAACGCAATATTTCGCAGAGTAGATTACTCTGCTTCTTCAGGCTTCTTTTTACGTTTTGAACATTTCCAACGGCTACAGCAACGGTAAAGCAACAATAATGTGAATTATCTTTTATAAATATATCATTAACACCAATATACTATTACAAACCAACAATGATATTCAATAATATTTCTATTGAAATTTGCTTTCCTTACCCACAGTTTTTCCTAAAATTGCCAATCAAAATTTCATTACTTACGTTTCATTTTGCTCATTGATACTCACAAAATTGTGTCAATGCCTGACTATTATACATCTTGTCATTCTTTCTGTAGCGTGAGAAAATATCTCTACTAGTGGATCAGGATTATGATTGGACTTCAGGCAATCATCAGCCCCATCTGATATTTTAATATTTATAGCCGAACGCTATAGTGTTCCTCACTGTTCTCGTTGTGTTTCAAAAATATATCTTATTAATGACTTATATTTTAATTTGTATAAGATTCCCATCATACGAGGTGTCCAAGAAATAATGTGAGGTGTTTGAAGCGCCTTAAGTTTTATAAATATTAGGCGCATCGATCTATTTGGATTCTAGCAACTTTAGATTGTAGGCTTATGGGTTATGGGAAGTGCAATCATGAGAAAAAAAACATGAATTTGATTTTAGTGATGAAATTCTCTTGAATAAGAAAGTAACTATTTTCTTAGAAAACTGTTGTCGACATAAAGAGTTAATGCTTATTTTTCTCTTTCTTGTTTTCTCATCATGAGACACCTTATCATGTTTTTCTATCCCTCATTCGCTATTTAAAAACCTATATTTTCACAATATGAAAACGAATGAAAGATTTTAATACTCATTGCATAGATAACTTGAAGATGAAAGTATTTTTTGAAATGAAGATAATAAGAGTTCGACGTAATGCAATATTCTAACTAGTTAACTGAAATTTTCAACGTATTTGCAATATTCCGAAAAGAATCTGTATCGGGACGGTTAAGATTCTTTTGAACAACAGATGGCGTGACTTGTAAATGTGAATTCATATTTTTTTGTCATATTAACTATTTTAAGATTTATCGAACAATTAAATATTAATTATTTCGTTATTAATTCTGTGTAAAAGTATTCTGTGAAGTATTAAAGGATTGGAAACAGTCACTTAAGTGTTTTGGGAAAGAGAGTAAAAAAGAGTAAAAAGGGCGGCTTCCTTTCAAAGAAGCTATGAATGGGATTTAGTCTATCCTTTATTTGTTTTTATGGTAATTGTGGATGAAATCTCACTTGTAGAATTAAGGCTAATTTAATTTTTTGGCAAAAGTACAGATTACGGTACCACCAGTAGACGTCTTCGTAAGAATATATCAACTTCCGAATCTGCGCTGGGATACATGATACTCTTATCTCAAGATCTCAGTAGCCAGATAAGGGTTAGTTTTTCTACTAAAAGATCGTGCAAAAACATTTTCAAATAGGCTTACCTGCAAACCTCATTCTACTTTTCACTAGTTAGTTGAAAAACTTTACAATATCGTATATTTTTAAGATTGCGAAGAACTTTGAAAATCGATGGTCTCATCGATACGAGAAAGCCCGCGTGAAAATCATATTTGAAACGAAGATGGCTCAATATATATATTACTTTTATAATATATATATATATAAGTAAAAAAAAAATGAATTAAATAAAAAACCAGTATTTTTAATTTTGAAATAATTTTAAAATATTACAATATACTCTAGATTTTTCCGCAAAAAAACAGTACTTTCATGTTATCGACAGCTATCTGTCTTGCAAGAAAGCCACGGTATCTTTTTCGTTTCAAGGCAGATTGAACGGATAAAAGCTTATTTCATAATGGTTTTGCACGATGTTTTCCTATAAAAAAATAATCCTCAACTGCAGGCCAGGCCTGGCTCACTGGGACAGCGGAATGTGCCTCGGTCCGCCCTTCGCCCAGGCGCCCAACGGCTCCTTCCTATCCAGATACATGTAGGCTCAAGCGTCGTCTGACCAAAATATTCCACCAGATTGTTTTTATGAATCGGCCATGATAAAACTTCAAGGTAGTTATAATCAGGATTTATCTACCCGTAATATTTTGGAATATGGCATTTAACTGCGCACGTACAATACAATATAATATAATACAAAAAAAAAAAAAAAAAAAAAAAAACAAGCAGACGTTGCACCACTTTGGTTTACGCATTTTTTCCTCAACAGAGGGCAGTCCATCATCCAATTAGTTAATCCTCACCACAATCCATTTACACGACGACTTCCATAGGGAAGGAACGGTTTTTTAAAGGGGGTTAAGAACTTGAAAAAGGATCTAGAAGTAAGAGGATCCGAATACGTACGTGGTTTTATCATTATGTTTTAACGTTTTAATCATTGTAATTTTGTGTTTGATCATTGGATTTTTAAATTCAATATTCAGTACGTTAAAAATAGTATAATACATATTTTTTAAGTTTGATAAAATATTATTTAAAGAAATTTTTATGCATTACATTGCGGTTTCTTTAAATTCTTTTAAGTTCCATTAAATTCCTTTCATATTTTTTTAAAACTTAAAAAATATATAACATAAAATTCTTCGTTATTAACAATACAAATATTCCGAATACAAAAAACTCATAATACAAATAACAAAGAAAGTGTGTTAGCATTTAGATTGTGAAAAAAAGGAGTTCAAAAAATATTATTATATAGAATATTATGTGGTAGAGGAATGTAAGGTGAAAGTAAATAATATGAATGAACACACTTCTTATAGATTTCTTAAAACACACTTCTGATAGATTTGCCAACACTAAGTGTGTGAATACAATACAAAAAAAAAAAAAACAAGCAGACGACGCACCACTTTGGTTTACGCATTTTTTCCTCAACAGAGGGCAGTCCATCATCCAATCACTTAATCCTCACCACAATCCATTTACACGACGACTTCCAGAGGGAAAGAACGGTTTTTTAAAGGGGGTTGAGAACTTGAAAAAGGATCTAGAAGTAAGAGGATCCGAATACGTATGTTGTTTTATCATTATGTTTTAACGTTTTAATCATTGTAATTTTGTGCTTGAACATTGGATTTTTAAATTAAAAAATGTGTGTTTATTGAATTTTATTTCAACTTGTATTGTATTAAAAAATGTTATGTTTAGCCATCGCATTGTATTCCCTAAAATCTCATAATACTCCAACAGAAAATAAAATAAAACATTTTCATCAAAATACAATATTCTTTGCCACATAGGCTTTATCTCTACACACTTACTTTTCAGGCTTTCATGCCAGAGAAATGGAAGATAAAAAGAGGAAAAAGTCTGGTCATGAATAGAAAAAAGAGACAAAAGGCCAAACAACTACAAGAATCTGCTAAAACATGCTCAAAAATAAGACAATTTCATGCACAGCCGTTTGATCGGAATATATCATAAACCACTACCCATTCAAGCATTCAAGAAACATCATAAAAATATAATTTTGAATTAAATCCAAACAATGAAAGCCTACCGATGGTTTCCACTCCAATAAATCTTACTGATCCTCTTCAAACATTAGACATCCTAAGTGAAAATGTAATACAACAAGAAAAGGTAACTTGCTAACCTCATCAATTAGAAAACATTAGTGATGTTTTGAAACCTTCCGTGTCAGACGTAATAGATTATTTTAAGAAATCTGAACAACACGAATTACCTTCCTGCCTAGTCTTTTATCCAATTCAGCCTAATGAAAAAAAAATCTAATTACCGTTGACTGACAAGCAGCCATTATAATAACGTCATTCAAGGTGGAAGTATAAATCTTAATAGCTTATCATGCAATAACCTAATGAATCTAAATAATTGGAAACACGTCTACCAACGAGTAAAAGAACATGAAGATTCAAAATCATTCATGGCAATGAAACATAAGCGAAGTACATATTTATTTATTGTTTGACGAACCAAATGGAAAAAAGAAATCAAGAAGTAAATGAAAGAAGACATATTGTGGAGATAGTAATCGATGTACTGAAATTGATAGCCAGGCAAGGTTTTGCTTTTTGTGGATCTACTGAAGTAGCATATACTCTTGACGAACGAAAGTTAAGCATGGGAAATTTCTCGAAATCATTCTCATGTAAGTTAAGTATGATGCTGCGCTAGAAAAACTAAAAATCTAGAAAATCTTAAAAACTAGTAAATACATTCACGAGGCAAAGCAAAATTAGAAGAAGGCAAATGAGAAGAAGCCAGTGGAACGAGACAGCTTAGTAGCCTTTCTAAGGAAACAATACTTTGATATTATTAAAATCATCCGTGACGAGATAAAAAAAAAAGAATTATTGCTGAAGATATCAAGAAAGCTGACAGTTATCAATTCTGATGTATACGACTATAGATATTCCCATCAATGATCAATGTGCATTTGTCATACAATATATAAAAGGCTTTGAAGTGCATTACATCAACCGCAGGAGAAGATCTATTTCTGTCTTTCACGAATACGCTAAACGAATACGCTTATACAAAACTGTACCACAAATGCGTTCGATGGAACAGCTAATATGAATGGTCATCACAAAGAACTTACAGCAAGGCTGTCTATATTTGGTGTTGTGCACACGTAATAAATTTTATGATATCTGGTACAGATCAACGCTGTTTTAACCTATTACAACCTGTTACAAAAAGCCTGTATTTCTTAAAGAGTATTTAAAAAGTATTCTACAACATTTTCTCGAACAGAATCCTCTCTTAAAACTGAAGCCATTGGCACAACAAAATGAAGAAGTTACAGCGACGTCACAACAAAGAGATTTGGAACGATTGATAACTGGATTAGAAAAGATTAAACAAAACAGTAAAGACTGTGTAAAAGCTCTGTATAAAATATCTGATTCCTCAGATTTCAACATCAAAATTAGAAGCGATGCGGCTACTCTTCTTCAAACTTTGAAACGATAGTGATAGCAACGATGTTCTTACAGATATTTAAGATCACCACACCTATTTGCAAACTAAGAACCTGGAATCCGCACAACATACTTGAAGCTGTTTTCCGTTCACGAAACATTGATGATTTTGCTAACGTTAAGCGACTGAATTCTACAAAACAATCAGACATTGCACAATTTTTTGAAAAATTATAATTTTCTGTATTGAATGTAATATATACTGTACCTTACGTCACATAAATCTTATTTTATTTACATGCATATAGTGTTTGTCTTTCATACCATGATCTTTCTGAATAAATATTTACTGATTGACAAAATAATCTTTTCAAGCATTCAGTGGACCTGAAATTAAAGTTGAAAGACGTAACTTGTTTAATTCGAAGTCTTGGATAATTCGAAGTTTTGTAATGGTCCCTTCAGATTTGAATTATCCAAGTTGTAATGTATTTCCTAATAGGCCGGTCAAATCGTACAGAAAAAAACGCTATAAACGCAAAACGCGATGTAAATCTGCATTTTTGGTATGTTATTTGGACCCGTTAGGGAAGTGTGAAACTATGTTGTGCAAGCAAAAAAAAGGGGTGCTAGCTTCGTAATATGTAAAAAACTGCAAAATTTTCGAACTTTTTGAAATTTCTGCAATTTCATTCACAAACTATGCGTATTTTGAAATTAGTTGTCATTATCATTTTGAAAGTATATTAAATTTGTGACAATTTAAGCCCACCCACAGCTCCATATGTCTAATAAGTTTTGAGATATGGCCCTTCAAAAATTGGCATGTTTTCGCATGTTTTCCAAAAATTCAGTTTCCCTTTTGTTTTCAGCCACATATT
This sequence comes from Thereuonema tuberculata, assembly GCA_023159025.1. Taxonomy (NCBI): domain Eukaryota; kingdom Metazoa; phylum Arthropoda; class Chilopoda; order Scutigeromorpha; family Scutigeridae; genus Thereuonema; species Thereuonema tuberculata. The sequence continues at coordinate 219,627 of JAFIDM010079342.1, read as the reverse complement.
GGCACAACCGCTCATCCTACAATAAAAATTATAAAAAACTACATTTCAGCACATTTAATTACCTTTCATTTAAGCGCAAAACGGGGTCAGTAGAC